>NCKU01002365.1:0-19488 GCA_003675995.1 Dinothrombium tinctorium
GTTAGTAATGATTTTGTCCATTGATTTTTGTTAATTCAATTATGATTTTCTTCTAAATGTGAACTGCCTCAGCAATTATCTGACATTTTAGTAATATAATAGTTTGGGAAGTTGTGTTTGGTCGCATTCGATTTAGAAAACCTAGTTATAAGACATATAAAATCATATCTAATTTTTGTGTAGTCATGTTTATTTTTTAACTTAAAAGATAACATTAAAAAATGTGTACTAGACCATTGTTATTGTTAAAGTTCATATTGATGAGGTTACAACTATACACTTAAATAAGGACAAATCTGGATTCGATTAATTCATTTAATCAAAATTAGGAACTAAAAAAAAACTTAAAAATTGTATTTATTCCCACAATCAACTCCCTAACTTCATAAAGGATTATAAATCATCTTTAACCTCTTTCATTATCATCAGACATCTTTATCTTTTGCTAACTTTTTATAAATATGGAAATTTTTAATTCCAATTTAATTATATATTTTTAAGAGAACTTATTACAACTCATTTTACATTTATGCAAATGCATGACGATATTTTGCGCTTAAATAATATGATTTGAAAGTAATCGTCTTTTAGTTTAATTATTTAATTTTTTGTCTTATTTCATTTCATATCATGTCCAAAAATATTTAATTTTATTGAGTTTTGGTTCAATAAAAAGTATAAGTAAAGTGGAAGAGTTTATGGGCAAAAATATATGAAATATATGATCATGTAATTATTGATTATAAGGAACTTAAGCTTCCAATCAAATATATTTTTAACAAATTTCTCGATTCGCGATAATCGTAAAATTACAGATTTAAGATACGCTCTTGTTGTAGTTTTCAAAAAGTCTTCAAATAATTTTTTAATAATCAACTTTATAAAACTAAGGCCTTTAAGATATCTTATCTTCAAAAAAATTTGTTTCGATCGCTATTACTAATGCTTAAATAAAGCAAAAAAGGTTAAAACGATGTGCGCTTTATGGTCCTATTCTTTTCATTTTTAAATCGGTGCACATTATAATAAACGCATTTTTATTTTCATAATTAATCAAACATTTATCATCGCTTTTAATATTTAATACCTAGCGTAACGAAGTTAACAAATGTGGTCGTTAAAATGAATAATATATTTTCAAAATCAGCTTTCATAAAGCGAAAAAAGTGCAGGCCAACCTTTTCTATGTTAGTTTTCCTTCTCGCTTTCTTTCTCTTTCAAAGTTTATTTCTATATCGAATTTCGCAAGAAATCGAAGTGCGAATAAACGTACCAAAGCAAAGTGAAATGACACGTGAAGAGATTAATTTCATAATCTAATGTGATATTTAAATATTAGCTGAAATATTCAGCCATCTTAAATTCAACTAAATGATTAAATCATATTTTAATGATCTTCAAAAAATTTTATTTCAATTTTACGTATATTAAGTGAAAATGCGATAAAACTACGGTTTCACACAAATTATCAATTTTACAAATTCGTTTTTCTCGTAAAATTCAATGATAATGAGGCTGAATACATCGTACACTCTATTCGTTTTAAAATGACATGGTGTAGCACTCAATTTATTTAATTCTTTAAAAATTTCGTCAGAATGTATCGTTTTAAACGATCGCTCCATTTACAATATTTCGTAAATCATCTCTTTAGAAGGAAGCAAATCGGCGAACTCGATTAGTGACATTAAATATTTTATTCGTAATTGATGTCTTTTTTCTTGCGTTGCGATTTGCAAATCATTTTTGGAATAAACACAAAGTATAAAAGCCTTTAAAGAAAGTTAATTAATGCTTTTCTCAGATGATGATGACTTAGCTTTAAAATGTTTTCACTTCTCTGTGGTTGCATATAGCAATGTTAGAAAAAGCACTGCGGGCACAATGAGCCATAAATATAAATAGAGTTCATCGATTTCAGCTCTGTACTTGTATATTACTCTGCAGTACCGTTCTGGACTTTACTTTTTTGCGTAGAAAAGAGTAGATTACAGTCGATGACAAAATTCTCTCTACCAGTCGTACCATAAACTTTTTAAATTAATTTACTTTATCGCAAAACTTCATAGTCAAGATTGTACTAGAAAAGCATACTGCGGATTTTTGCCGAAAGTTGAAACGGAAGAAGCTGTGTAAGACTAAATAGTGTCTCTTGTTCATCAGTTTCCTATTTTTACTTTCATCTCTCTTGGATTAAAAAATATTCATTATTTTTGTACTGCATTCGTATGAAAGTCTTCAAAGTGGCAAGATGCAGCGGCAATGATCAATACAGAGGCGGATTGTATTATGTTTCGCAAAAGAGAACGCATTTAGGCGAGAAGATACGCTGCTCCCCTCCTTTCTCCTCAGTGATGCTCTTTGTCGACTCCCAACAGAAGCTACAGAAAGCTTCACTCGAAACGAGCACATGCTCTCTCTTCCTTGCACTCGCTTTTTTCTTCATCTCTTCAGCATCGCAAGCCGAGTGCACAGATACATATATGTGTGTTGTACAGATTTTGATCAAAGCAGGGTGAAAGAATGGATGAAGATGAGGATGAGTTCGCTTGGCGCTGTGTATTTTTCAACTCTTGTGTGATAAATAGCGACTAGTGATGCTTTTTTGTTTAGCGAATTCAAAACAGCGGAAGCAAAATGATAGTGATAATGAAGAAGAAGAAGTAAATAAAACAAGCTTACTTTCGGCTTTTTGCGCAAATGTTGTGAAAATGCTGAAAAAAGAGTGTGAAATTTTCACCTTTTCGCAGTTTCGTGCTTTTTTGTTGTGCAAATTAGAATATATATGCGCTTATTTTTCTTTTCAACCTGAATGTGTATGCATTCATTGCTTTGCGGCAAAGTAAAAGTGATCTAAATAAATTTGTACGCTTTGGTGCTTTCTTTGCTCGTCACTATCTCCTATTCGTACACTGTGTTCGATCTTTCGCTTTTCGGCTGATGCAAATTTGAAGAAAAACTTTGTTTTATCTTCACTGAAATCGCTCACCTCACTTTATTTGTTTCATTGTTTGACAATCTAATCTTTTAAAGCGACACTCTTTAAATTGAAGTGAACAGAAAAAGGCTAACTTTTGAAATCGTTAAACTCGAAGCTCTTTATTCATTGAAATGATGCTCAATTTGTGTGTGATTTTTGCCACGTTCTGCAATTCGTGAAAAGAAATGTAAAACTACTTAATGCAAACATTTGATTCTTTTTTGTTCGTTTTGTTTGATATTCGGTATTCGAAAGTGAAAACGCAAAACGCTTCTACGATTCTCACTTTCAGATTTAATCAAATACTACAGCGAGGACAATGACTTTGTATTGATTGCGTACACCAAAAGAGAAAGAAGAAAAAAGATTTGAGCGGAACATTAGTTATTTAGCAAATGTTTCACATTTTGCTCGTTTATGTTTGAGAGATTGACTTGAAAGATGCTGCTCACTCGCTTATTACAAACTAAATTCACATTCAAGCATCGTTTCTTTTCGTTTTAAAATATGTGTGCTTCGCAACAAAATTAAATTAGTGGTTTGAAAAACAAAACTTTTGAATTTTATAATTGAACAATTTTTTACGTGATTGTTTTTGATTCGAACAAAATTTCAAGCCAAAAATTGGATCACAAGCATAATTCCAAAAATGATGGCTTGGGAATGGACTAAATTTATTTGCTGTAACAGGTACACACACTTATTTTCTTTGAGATCATATTTTAGTGTTCATTCAGACATGAAATTAAACGCCTTTTAATAAATTCATCTGCTTTTTATTTCATTCTCACTTTTTTCGATCATCAATCATGTTTGAAATGCAAATTTTTCTCAATAATGATTTCATGCAACTTTTGATTTTCGCGTTGTTAGTGATCTTTTTTCTTCTTTTATTTGCTTCTTTTCGATTCGTTTCACTGTGAATTTGAACGAAAATCTTTTTTTTCCAAATGAAAGCAAGTGTAAATCGAAATCGCAGTCGAGTGAAAGCGAGACTGAATTAATCAATTCATGAAAGTGTGAATGCGGCTGTTATTTAAAAATATATTTATTTCTTATTTTCGTTTTCCTGTTTGCAAACGATAACGATCTTTTTCTGAGACCCACTAAATACATATTTGATCTTTTTCGTCGTGAGCATTTAATTTCGATAAAAGATCCATATCTATATTAGTCCGATTTGTTTAAATGCTTATTCAATTTCATCGATTTTAACAATTTTGTTTGCTTGAAATTTCACTGTATCATTTTTGCCTGTTTTTCGATCGAAAAATGAGCTTCATGTTCATAACGATTCTCTTTCATTCAGAACGCTTTCGGCTAATTTTCTTTTCATGTCATTAAGTTTACTTTCATTTTGCAGACCGATTGAAAGTACAAACGAGCGAATCAAACAACAGCATTTACATAATCAACAGCTATATAAGCCGACAGAAGTTGTCATTGTAGACGAACAATATAATCAAATATACGAGAGCCAAAATCATCAGCATCAATATCATCATCAACAGCCACTTTCTACATCTTCATTATACTCTTTTAACAATCATGAATATAACAATCGTCTATCGCATTCACCGTCTGTTTCAACGAGCATAGCTCAAAATTTAGAGGCGGCAAACGACGTGCATGTAAATACGAATTCCAATCAAGCAGCTAATGGTGCTTCATCAATGGATGGTCTACGATTACAACTCAATCGCCGTAAGTCTGGCAGTGGGAGTGGTGCAAGTTTTCGGTCGCCGTCCGTTCGTCGTTCAGATCAACTACAGGTCACACTTCGTGGGTGGTTGTATCGACTAGAGGGTGCTGCTTTGAAGCAATGGAAACGACGTTGGTTCGTTTTAGCAGAATACTGTTTGTTTCATTACAAAGATAGCGATGAAGAAAAGCTGTTGGGATCAGTTTTGTTGCCCAGTTATCGCGTTTCTCCATGTCTACCTTCAGAAGATGGGATCACGCGAAAATATTCGTTTAAACTTGAGCATCAAAATATGAAAAGTTACTTTCTGGCCGCAGATACAAAAGAATCAATGACGCAATGGATGAATGCTTTAAGTTTAGCGTCAATAATGCAAGTGAACGCAAACACAAGCAACAAATCTCCAGTGAATCGTTTAAACGCTTCGCCAAGCTCTTCTTATCCTTCTCGCAAACGACCTGATGGTCATGATGTCGACAGCGTGCCTAGCCAACAAAGGGGTAACGATGACAACGATGAAGCAGAAGAAGAGTCTGGGTTTGTCTCTTACGTCCCAAGGCGTGCAACGCCGAATTCAAACGTATATTTAGGATCTGGAGATAAGTATCCAGGTTCCTACAATTCAGTAGGATTGCCAACAATTTCCTATCCTTCGACTCAGTACCGACTTTCGAATCAATTGCTTCCACATCAGAAGCGCTCGCACTATGTAAATGCACCTCCGAAGCCTAGGCGTCAACAAATCGGTGATACAATTTATGATTACAGTGATAATTTTCAAAGCAAAAACTATCCTGTTCCTCCTGGTGCTCAATATCATCAAATGTACGTTGCCGGCAATGGTCCGGCACCAGACTTAATTGTGCACAATAATGGTAACGGCAACTATTTACCTCCTCCTTCATATTTCGGCTACCTTGCTCAGAATCGCAATCACTTGAACAACCATCATTCAGAAGGAACAAATACAACATCGCCATTATCATCCCCCTCATCTCCGACATCATCAAACGCTCATTACTCTGTTCTTCCAATGTCTCGTTTTGCCACAAACCACAAAGAACCAATTCAAAGTTATGTTTCACATCCACCACAATTCCGATTACCAGCGAGACCACATTCGGCTGATTTTCTCGAAAGAGAACACGATCACGAAACAACTGGTAACAATGAGGAAGTGTTTTACGACAGATCACAGCAAAGACAACAATCTTATCAGCCCCAATACCAGCAAAAACAACCGTTTCATGTCGAGCAACAACAATCCCAGCAACAAACATTACAACATCATCAGCAGCAATTGTCTTCAATTCAAAGAATGCCATTACGTTCAAAATCAAGTCTCGAACGCTACGATCCTTATTACTATAAGTACTACGAAGATTATGACACTCCTCAAAATCTACAAGAAAGTGTTCCAGGAACAGCCAAAACCATATCATCGATTACATCACCTCCTCATCGACCTTGGTCTGATTATCTTCAGCAGCAATCTCAACGTGAAAGTTTAGATAGAAATGCAGCTGTATCTTCAATCACATCATCAACTCAAAATCCGGCAGCTATTGGCAGGCATAAGCCTCAGGCACCGTCAAATTTGATGATGCCTGATATACCTAAAAAGTGTCAACAGAGCCAGCAACAACGCGAAGAAAGCTTACAAAGATTGTTAGAATGGAAGCAACGTATGCTTCAGAGTCCACTAACCAAACGAAATGTGAATGTAAATAACTCTTCACGCAACAACGCGCAATACAACAATAATTCATTTCAGCAGCAAATGCAAGATTCAAATGGAGATATTCCTGCGAGGCCACCATTGCCTAAAGAGTATAAAAGCAAAGTTTCGATGCTTTACAAAAGCGACAAAGAAAACATCGAGAAGCGAACGGAATCATTGATTATGGCAAGGGAGAGGTCGAAAAGTTTCGGTAGTTTAGGACCTGGGAATGATGTATGCTACTCTTCAGATGATGAAGGTAAGTATTTACTGTGCTTCTTGATTCTCTTTCAACTGGCTCTCAACTCTTTTGCCAATCAATCACAACGCTTTTGTGTGTCGGGCAAATCTTTGCCCTTTTCTATTCAATTTGCCTGTAAGTTTGATATTAACACACTATTCTATCGAGTGGCAATCACTCAATCACAGAAATGAGAAAAACAATCGAAACTTCCAACTAATCTTTGCTGATCGCAACTGAATCTGTTTCACGTTCGAATGCCATCACTAACCACAACTAATTAAGTTTAACTGCAGACTTATTCAACTGTTACGGCTGCTAACAAAACGCTAAAACGGTTTCTTATGTTGATTGATTTTTGAAGGAAATACAGAAGAAGTGTTCACACCCTTTAATGGATTAGTTCCTGAACCAATGGCAAGAAGAAGAAAACGACATCAAAGCGATTTGAACGCAAACAGCGACAATGAAGATAACAGAAAATCTCCCGAGTATATGAACATAAACTATGTTGAAAGCGAGCTAGCTTTAGATAAAAGAAGCGGTGGCGATGGTCAAGAAGAAGATAAACGCGTTGATGTTAAATGTGAAGATTATTGCGGTAAACAATTTCGCGAAAAAAGTGAAAAATTGATTGCACAAGCCAGCGATGCTTCTCAGTCCGCGGTTAATGAAACACTTCGAGTTGATACTATGCCAAATGAGTGTGTAAAAGAAGCAAAGACGGTTTTCGCCGACAATTTGAATGTTAAGAGTTCGTTGCCTTCTCATTCCAAAGACCTTAATAGGTGCCATTTGAGAATAAGTTCTCAGTCTTCTCTATCAACTTCTGACGGTAAAGCGTCGACATCAGTACCGACAAAGAGTTCTAATAATTCGCTCAAATCACCGCCGACTCCACCTCCAAAGCCATCTAAAGTAGTTGCCTTATTTGATGAAAATAAAGCGAATGAAAATGCCAAAGAGTCGCTTGAATATAAGCAAGCTATTGCAGATCGTTACAGAGATGCAACTAACAACGTTAACAATGAAGAGGACGATGTAATTAGAAAACTTGTAAAGTTCTACAACTCACAACGGGCTCGCCCTGCACCTAATTTTGTAAAAGATCGCATCAAATTGATAGAGACTGACACACATTCTCATTTGCCCATTTATCGACAGCCAAAGTTTCCCTCCTTTGGCACCTCTTCAGGTATTGCGAGCGATACTGAACTCATCGAAAACAGTAGTAATGTAGAAGATGATCGAGTAACCACCAAATCTGCTCCTGCTACGTTTACACCTGTTACCTCTGTTTTAGCGGATTTAAGAAAAACCGCAGACGTTCGTAAAGAGATATTATATGCCGAAGAACTGAAACATTGTGAATTATCACCGCAGCAAGCCACAATTGCTGAACAGTCGAGCGATGTGAAAAATAGTGCCAATTTAAGCAGCGATGAATTATTAACAGCATCACCGATCGATAATGGTGACGAAGAAGACCATGGCTATCTGACAATGGAGTCGAAGCTGAGTGGTAATGGTGAGGATGTTTACGTTCCGATGTCTTCGTTTGTTAATGATGTTAGTTTAAAAAATGCGTGTACAAACTTTGATGATGAGAATGATGCAGGAGCAGACGCCGATGACGAGGCGAGTCGTGATTTCGACTCAATACAATATCAAAACGAAGTTTTGAAAAGTTCATTATACAAAGTGCCAAAAAACAGCGCTGTACACAAAGGGAAAATGAAACAAAAACTCGATAATTCATTCGAAACAAAACCGAAGATCATTCCTTCGCATTACGACGCTCCTTATGTACAAACTTCACAGTCTCAGCATGAAAGTGAACCACCGGTGGGTTTAAAGCCGACTTCTCATTATTCCTCTTTCCTTTCTCAAAGTTGGATCAAAGACCTATTAAATCCTAATCCTGCTTATGAAAGCTTCGATGATTTGCAAGTGGATAAAACAAGAAATGCAGCGTCAGAGCAGCAAATCAGCGATCAATACGATCAGAGCTTTGAACGTTCTCAGAATGGAACAGCTCCTTACTATTACTCTGACCTACTGTCGGAAGCTGAGCGTAGAGCTTTAAATGAAAAGCTAGCTGCTTTTCACAGCAATTCACCTCCACCATCGCTTCTCAGTCGTTGTACAGCATTGAACAACATACGGTATCTTGGAACGACATCACTACCGAAATTAGATGTTGGTAAGAAAGTTAACAAGATAAAAAGTGATGATGAGGCATCGACTTCGCCGGCAGAGGCTTCTAACATGACTATAGTTCAAGTGAAGCGGGTTGTTGATTTGATACCTGAAGATTACAATAAAAGTTCAAGTTTTGATCGAAATGAGTACAAAGCTGGGTCAACATTGCAAAAGATCGCCCAAATTGAAAGCAAACGCGAGCAAATAAAATACCAAACGAATGCTTTTCAATCGCCTCACAATCAGCAACAACAGAAGCCGGTGAAAAGATGTTTCACTCCTCTCACTACTATGAACACAAGTGATTCACATTATAACGAGCGACTTCTACAAAGACGATCGCGATCATTAAGCGAACTGAACGACGACAGTGATCCAGTTTACGAAAATGTTGAAATGTTTTTAAGTGAAAAGGAGCAAATAATTGATATGCAGATTAGCTCATCGAACGCTGAGTTCAACAATCATTTTTTGACTGAAAAAAGAGATGTTCCTCTGCTTGAAAGTATAAGTACGAAATGTTTTGATTTTGACGATACTGCGAGTGTTGTTAAACACACACAAAGCGTAAACATTGAATGGCAATGTGGTGATAATGAATTTATAGACTCGGATAATAGCTCGGTGATTGAGTTGGGAGGTGACTGGCATTGAATTTTGAATTCATCTCTAATTAATTCTAATCTTTTTTTCTTTTCATACTATAGGATCACAATCTGGTTCTTTTAGTGGTTACAAAGTAAGAAGAAGAAGAATATCAAGAAATAGTCGTTCTAAAGATGACTTGAACAATGTATCTGATTCGGAAACAACATCGAAACCACCTCCACCACCGCCATTGCCGGTGGGTTATAATGCGTATGGATATCCGTATTATAACCTAAACGAAACTTCAATGCAGTCATTGAAACAGCAACAAAAGCTATCTCGTTCCGTAGGCACTGGTCTTCAATATCAAGAACCAGAATCATTACGATCTCGTCTCTGTGTTTCCGCTGGTGATTTGGTGGGAAAAAGTCACGAGGAATTAGTTTTATTATTAATTCAAATGCGAAGAACTCAGTCACACTTAGCTTCGACTTGTGACCAGTTAAGATTACAAATGGAATCTGAAGAGAAGCTTATCGAAATCGAACCACATAAGCGTGATGAACATAAAGCAAGGTTTAGAGACTTAAGAGAGAAATTGGTGGAAGCTGAACGCGAGTACAATTTACGTTTCCCGGTCATCAATATGATCGACAAAATGGTCAAACTTAACTATGGTACAAATACAGGCTCTGTACAAGAGTTGCTTGACAACAAAGATGAAAATGAGTTTTTGCGCGATAAAGCAAAAGCTGCGTCCACCTCATTTCTTGATAAATTGCCACCGATGATTTCAAGTGAAAGAAGTGAAGATAAATCTTCAGAATTACAACGAAGCGACGATAATGAGATAGAAAATGATTACAATCAAAATTTGTCTGAAAATTATGAGAAAAGTGAAAATATATTAGATAAAACGCTTGAAGGTGTCCAATCATCATTGGCTAACTTAGCTCCTGATCAAGGCTCACAATGCTCTTCATCGTCGTCCTCGTCGTCCGATATTGAGAAAATGAAAAAACAACAAAATATACTCGAAACAGAGTTAGGAAGAGTACGTGGCTTACTCGTTCAATCAGCGAAAAGATTGGAAGAAAGAGCAGCAGAAAATGCCAGAATTGAGCATGATATGATTATCGCAAAATCAAAACTTAATCAAGTTCTTTGCTCACCTTCTTCTTCCTCATCCACAAGCTTCAACGTTGATAGTCATAACTCGGTGCTCGAAGCAGAATTGGAGTCAATCGACAAGGCGATCGATGATCTTCATGCGAAACGTAAAGAAATACTTGAAAATTTTCGCAAAAATAAAGTCGCAAATGATGCGAGTCTGTTGGTGCGAGCGTCGCCCACCGGTCTCGCTGGATCAGCGCCACTTCCGGAGAAGAAAAAGAAACCGGCAACCAGTTACTTAGAGACAGACGTTGACACGATGGAAACCCGTGATTTGGCTCAATTCAGTTATTTAAGATATTTGACCGCGACTGAAACAGAGCCGGAAGCGGGTACACCTTTGTACGAAAATTTGGACACATCCGATTCATCGTCGCGCTTTGCGTTCAACGCGAGCAATTCGGACGAAAATCCCAAGTCTTTGCACGAATACCTAAGCGACGAGAAAGTGAAACAAATGTACACAATGCAAAATAATTTAAACGGGGATTTGAATAACGGGTGCATTACAGAATCATAGTATTTAAAAGAAAAGAGTGAAGCAAAAAACACAAAACATGATTCGGTTTCGGGTCTAATTAAGCGTAAATGATTAAAATGCGAAGTTTATATTGAAAATTATATTTAGTATTTCGCTCGAAATAAACGACGAGAAAGAAATTAGACGAACAATTTTCTTTTTGCTCTTGTGTTTTTCTTTTCTCTTCCATTTCACTTTTTATGTATAACAATTCTCAATTTGCAATAAAAGTCAATTGTGACTTTCAATTTTTCACATTTCATTCTCGAGTCGAGTAAACTCTTTAGTCTCTCTATTCCGCTTTTGCAAACATTGTTTCACTTCGCTTTTGTATTTTAGTGCTCGCTTCGATCAACTGATCGAAAGGTTGCTTTTCTTTTTCGACAGTCGCAAAACAGTTGAATAGAAGAAGCATAAGAAGTAAGCGTCTTTCGTTTCGATTTTTCTTCTTTTTCTTCTCTACCGTCTTACTTTCGTTCGCTTTTTGCGCACAAATTTCATTTTGCCGCGAATGAAGAGGTTTTCTTTGTTACAGCGGATTTGAAGTGAACGACTTCTAACGAATTTGTTCAATTAACGTTTTCATCGGCGCACGGCGGCCAATTTTTTGCTAATTTTCGCCTCGCTCGTCTACATTTTATTCTGTCTAAATTTGTACACTGCACTTATTTAGATGATACATCCTCCCTTCCTCCTAAGGTTTTTCTGCTATCTAATGAAGTCATGTTGCCTATTTAAGAGCGAAACTTGCGATTCTAAATTTGTTTAAAAATTTCTGCCGCACGACACGTTTTTTAATCTACAAGCAAATCTAAATTTTTTCGCATTTTTAACAGCGCTTGCTTCATTCATTTTAAGCGACGCAAATTATAAACAAAGTTTAAAGGTTAAAAATGTTTACAGTAATCGATTGCTGTTTAATTATTCGAAAATTATCTTAAATTTTAAACGAACAAAAAATGTATGAATTAAGCGAATTAAAAATTAAATTTTAGCGTCCAAGTATTTAGAGTTAAATTTAGTTTAGACAACTGGTGTGCATAGAAAGAATCGCCTTTCTAATTCAGCAATTGATTAATGATGCGTACATGAAATTGTCATAACAACGTGAAAATAACGTCGCTCTGTTTTCTTTTTCGCTTTCAATGAACCGAAGTCGAAAAATTGATCAATTATTTGAAAAGAACGAAAGCCAACTCTGAACAACCGCTCTGCTTATGAAATAATTAAATAAAGAATACCGTTTCGATGGCATGATCGATTAACTGCTAACTTTTGTGATCGTTCTTCAAGTTTTGAATGCAAATTTTATTTTTAAAAAAGTGTTGTGCAAAAAATTAATTCTTAATTTTATCAAAATGCGAATGAAATCGTTCATTCGACTCTCGGCATTCAATTTTTTATTTCATTTGAATTTTTGTCTCATTAAAGTTTTTCGATTGTTTTGTTTATTTTATATAAAAAGTGAGTTTTTTGCAGTTTGTGAGTAAAAAATTTAATTGTCGACCATTCACAGATTTTTACGGCATTTGAATGCAGAAAGTTGAGTTTCGTTAATCGTAAGCTTTCGTTTTGAATAGACTGAACAGCGTTCTCGGTTTTTGAAATCAACTTTTACTTTTTGACGCTTTTAATATTTTTGATTTTTTCGATTTTGAAGCCCATTTTGAAATGAGTCCAAAATCTTGAAACTAACGATTCTTTGTTCATAAAATTAAAATTTGTGACGATTCACTGCTCTCGGAAACCCCGTTAATCGAAAAACATATTTTCTGTATCGAACCGCTTTGATATTGAACACAAGAATTTTGGGTTTGGGATTTCTATTTTCATCCCGTTACCACCTCTAATCGTTAACGATCATATTGCTGATTGTTTAAATCAATCGTGAATGGATTAGTTCACTCAATCGAAAAATTTCAAATCTCATAAAATTTTGATTTTTGTGTTTTATCAAAATTCAGCGTTAGTCTGAGCATAAATACAGAGTACAACTTTCGAGATGTTCATTAGGTTTCGTTTAATAACTTCTCAACATTAAACGTTTAAAAATTTAATATTCAAATTTATGAAAGTTTAACATCCGCGAAACATTTTGGCACTTAGATTTTTCAAAATAACCACTCCATTGAGCTCCCATATAATTAGCCGAGAACACGTGTTTTCGCATATTTTGACGATTTTTCAAACGAAATACTTTTAGTCAAACGGCTTGTTGCTATTTTTACATTTTCAATAGCCCAAGTTTTCCCATAGTCAATAAAAGTCAAAGCGGTCATAAATTTGTGGTTTTCAACATACAATTAAATTCATTATTAAATAAATGTTCAATCAGAATTAAGTGAATTCACAATTTTTGGAAAAACAAACGAATAGCTTAAAAAGAATGCGAAAAATAACATTGAATTTACATATACAATGTTTGGGTTAAATGTATTTGAAACTTGGCGATTATTACGAAATGAAATACTTCAAGAGAAAGTGTCAAGTTGTCTTAGAAAAGTGCGCGGCAGTCAGAGAATAATTCTCGGCTGTAGCCATATTTTGCATTTAGGATGTCTCCGAAATTGGAGACAAAATGAATTTCGTCCGCGGTGTTCCTTGCCGCGAAAAGCATAGGCAGCCTGGTTCCTTGGTGTAACCACCTTTAAGAGATCAGGTTAGCGTTAATATTAGGTTCAATTTTAAAAAATTACTTTTCTTTTTAATATTTTACTTTTGCCCTAATTAAAACAAAATTTTTCAAAATACTCGCCGCTACCACCCCAAGAGGATTTTATTATTTTTGATTACGTCGAGGACGACAAAGAGAGTATTTAATAGGTCCGACTAAAAGGAAGAATTTTTTGACGAGAAATTTGGGCCGAAATTGAATCTAGAGAGCGGTTCTGCAGGATAAGTGTCAAATTAAATAAAAATCGCTTCCAAAAGCGAAACTCTTGCTAGCTTCATCATTTCTCTTTTTCTCTTCGCTTAATTTGTCAAGAAATTATTTCACTTTTTAACAACTTATTTAAATTGTTAAACAGCGTGTAAATGCATGACATTGAAGTCTGATAAATAATTTTGATATCCAATGTTAGTAAATATTCTAAATCACCTCTGAACACACTTTTAAACAAAAGAAGGATATTCATGAAATTTCAAATGTGTCGAAAAACTGTTAAGAGAATGTTAATTTCGGAAAAGCTTATTGATTCTATAGGGAAACTTAATATTATGAAATTCATTTCCCGGAAATTTCTTAATGCAAATTTAGTCGTAATTGATATTCATAGAAAGCATATTTGCGCTGTTTATTTTGCTTGAATTTTTATTACTTTTGCTTTTTATGTTAAAATTTTACCTAGGAACGTGAATTTCATGATTTTAAGTTGTTTTGGGATTTCTTATTTAAAGAATTTATGTGACATCATTTTTAAAATAAGCATTTGAAAAAGTTTCCAAAACGAATTTGCAAATTTGAGGAAAGTCGTGAAAAATTTTTGCTCGAAAAATTATGAAAAGATATGTTGATTTCGGCATTTTTATCATTTCAATTTCATCTCACAATATGAAAATTCATTTTATCCCAAATAAAAGAAAAGGTTCAAAAATTGTTTGTTTTCTCGAACCTAATTGCTTTTTATCTATAAAAAATTAATATAAATAATTTAATTTAAACCTTTAAAAATTTATTATTTTTATTTAATTATCAACAAAGTTTGTCTTAATAAGAAATTGGATTGTTAAGACAAACTTTGTTAAGACAATCCAATTTCTTATTATTTCAAAATTTTTTGTTTTGACAAGGTAGTTTGCTAGTTTTTCCCCAATTTACAAGCTCTGAAGAATATTTATTTAAATAATCTTGTTTTCAACTCAATCGCCATTTCAATTGACTTAAAATTAAAATTTCCCTAATTTCCAATTTTCACTCATTTAACTCAATGTCATTTTCGAAAATTGCGCTGTAAAAATTATCATCGACAAGTATAATCGATTTATTTAAAAAGTTTTGCTTATTTGAAGAACACAATACGAGAGAAATTACAGAAAGTACTTACATATATCAAGTTTTCGAATATCAATTTTTTCAATACTTGTTGAAAACTGTTTTCGTAGTTTGAATGTAAACGAATAAGTTTTTTAACGTCTCAATGTTGCAAAACACATTTTTATTGCTTTAAATCGAAAATCCCTTTCAATCCAGTGAAGGATTAAAAATAAAATGTTTATTTGAAATTTCCAGTAATACCTGTCCAAACTGAATTAAAATAATGTAAAAAAATGGAAAATTAAATATTAGAATATTAACACATGGAAACAAGAACAATTTAAATAATTAAATACATTCTCTAATTGAAATATAAATTCAAAGCCACAACTTAAGCAAAAAATTTAAATCTCATAGCTTCATTTGTTAATTTTTTGTGTTTATTTTTTGAAAAAATAATTTTTCTAATACGTTGCTTGTTACTTTAGTTAGTAAGAGAATTCTAAAAAGTTTTCAGTTGATTGATTTATTTATTTTTATCGAATTGATTTTCATCAATTTTCCACAAGACAAAGCAGAAGAGCTATAAGTTAAGCTTTATAAGTTTTTTTTCAAAATTTGTTAACTTTAAAATGTTAAGACTTTAATATGACATTATCATTTGCTTTTTGGCATCATGTAACTTTTTTAAATCTCATTGTTACCATGTAAAAATTTACGAAATGATTGAGCTCATCATGAGCTTCAAGTGATATGTATTTTGTTAAAATTTCGAACTTATACCTAGGACCAACTTCCTTTGTTGATAGTTTCATGTTTTAGTTATGTGAATAAAAATGCTTTCAACTAGTTTTCTCTTTTTAGATTTTTGACAATAAACATTAAAAAGCTCTGAAAATTTTGAAAAGAATACAAAAAATATATTTAATTCACAATTTAGCAGTTTTTTGAAAAAAACTGACTAAAATACAAGTACTACTCTGGAAAGAAAAAAATAACACGCATAAGTTAAGCGCATTTAAGTGGGAAGTGAAACTTTTTTTCTACGCAATGGCATAATGTCATTCTTTTATTTAATTAGCAGTATTTTTATAAATTTTATAAAATATAAAATTTTACTTGTACAAATTAGTAGTGGAAAGAAAAAATCTTCCTATGCTTGCAAATGATCTCGCAAAGAATGTACAGAAAATAAAATTTTTGCTTTTCAAACACACGCGTTGTTTTTTAATTTCTTATCAAATCGTGTTAATTGTTTCCATTTTATTAAAATAAAAATTAAAATACATTTAAAAATTAAAAAATAATTGAAGCAGTTAAACAAATGTTTGCATGAGTAAAATTGACATTGAGAGAATTTGTAGGTAAAGTACGATCAGTAAATTACGCCAGAGCGCGCATTTAGTTTGCAGCAAAAAGTAAGTTGCGTGTGAAATTGTTAAACAATATTGAGTACGGCGAATAAATTTAATCAATTTGAACCATCTTGGATGTGGTTGTAATTCAGAGCTGGATAAAAGTAGTGTTCGGTGACCATAATCAAACACCGCTGCGAATATTTCAAATAGCCCCACATGAACCAATATACCACCAGGATGAAGTCTCATCACGAAGTAAATGAAGCATAAAAAGACTAAACACTGAACGATATTTGAACATTGTCTCGTCGACAATGAGCCATTTTTATCGTAAAATTCATTCAAGCAAATCGAACCGATTTCGAGAAATTTGACACACAGAATCATGTAAATAGCATAAATGGTAAACCATTGTTTCAAGTTATTCGTGTTCGGATCTAGCTGCGAACAATAGTCAAACGTTGAGTCGAGTAACCACAACACGAACAGCCAGGCGATCGTGTAAAAACCAAACAAGAAACCATTCAAAATTAATTTCGCTGGTCGTAAATCGTAGTTGTTGAACGTGAAGTAGCCATTTAACGAAACGTAAAACAAAAAAACAAAAAATAAAATTGAAAAAAATTTAATCGGAGATCCGTCGATAAATGCAAAATGCTGAGTACGCAAATCAGACTCGTGTTCGAGTAGATAAAGCAACTCTTTTACAATGAAAGACATTTTCATATAAAGCGATGCGTGTAGAACGATAAGTGCGACTAACATAAACTGAAGCGAAGGTTTCGATTAAACTCCGATTTTATTTCTGTTTTTCTGTGAATACGGATGAAAATCGCCTTGATTCGATTCTCACGATTTAAAATTTCAAATAGACATTGAAGATCAGATGCGTTGAAAGAGACAAAAGGTGGTATTAAATAGAAGTTGTCTTGATGGCCAGGTGTAATTAAAACGTTAATTATATCATTACATAAATCATATAAATTTTTGAATGGTGAATTTCCCATTTTCGTCGCGACAAAAGCTGCTATGTAAAACTTCGTACACGAACAGTTGATAGAAAAGATGAAATTTTAACAAAAATTTTGCTTAAAAGTAAAAATACGATACTGTTGTGAATTGATGAGCACTTAAATGTTGTGTTTTAAAAGAAACTTTTTAGTGAAATTTGAAAATAAGAAGAAGCGTGTTAATTCTAAATAAATAATTTTTATTGTTCACTTGAATCGAGAATCTCTGACTCTTATTATAAAAATTAATATTCCTTTGTGTGAAAGTGTGAAACACTGCTAAAATTATTGTGGATAATACTATTTTCTTCTTTTTGACTGTCTGCTTGCATCCATAGGACTATTGATTGTTTTCTTGTTATCTTTTGAATCTATACATTCAAATCTAAAAGTCTGAGCAAATGTATTGTCCTTTCGACAACATTTATTTAATACTAGCTTATTCATGGTTAACATAACATTATTTTCGCAACTATTTTTTTTATTTATCGACCTTATTATGTAATTTGAAAATAACGAAGAATGTAAATTTTTCGTTAAAATGCAAAAATTGAAATCGGCCTTAAAATACAGTTTGGCCGAAGAGCTGAAGAGACGTCGCTTCGTCTCGATCGTGTATCTACGTTTGCCAATGCATAATGCGTAATGCATTGTTACCGATTCTGACATTTTCACTTATTTAAAAAACAATCATGTATATTTAATAGAAAGTAAAAAAATTCGGAATTCAATTGGTCTTGAGTACAAAAATGTACATTAATTATTATTGTCTCATATTGTAAGCTTGCGATTGATGCACGTAAAGTATCGGTCCTTGAAATCCGAACACTTATTTTTTGCAATAACTTTTGAACGAATGAATAGAAGTTTATGGTGTGAACGAGAAAGTTGTTCAATTTAAAGGGTTACATATGATAAACAAAGTTCGAGACCAAAAAATTTGAAATTGGGACAGTGAGCACGAGGGGCATTTTAGGGGTGATGACCTTAAAAATTCAAAGTGGACATAAAAAAGACCAAACTGGTGGCAAACGATAGAAAGCATAAAAGAAACCAAAAAAGTGTATCAGGTCAACCCGATTCGAGCACGTGCGCACGAGCTATTGGCAAAAAATTGCATACTCACATGTACAGTACAGCCAATTCAAGAAAAAAAGTCGGCAGGCGCAGCGCTTTCTTGCAATGCCTGCTATCGAAAGTTTTGAAAGCATTTATCAATTCAAAATTGATAAACATTACCGAAGTCAATTTTATTGAATGTAATCAAAATATTCATTTACAACTTTGCTAAAACCGAGTCCAGTAACCATTGGCTTCTACATCATTAAATCTCTCTAGCAGTGATCTATATAAGTTCATAATTATATCTTCATCATTTTTTAATTGTTCCCATTGCGTTTGAATAATTGAAAAAAGCGCATCAACTGTAGTCGATGTAGGATTACTTCTCAAATATTCATTCAAATTGTTTCAATTTGGCCCAAATATGCTTTGTTGTATTAAGATCTGGTGATTTTTAGTCAAATTTTACAGTGTTAAACTTGATAGTGTTTATCAATTTTGAATTGATAAATGCTTTCAAAACTTTCGATAGCAGGCATTGTAAGAAAGCGCTGCGCCTGCCGACTTTTTTTTCTTGAATTGGCTGTACATGATCACGATGTATATTAATGCATAAACATGATAAGAACTCTCGAAACATTGAAAGTTACCTGCGCGATCATATTAATTGCCAAAGGGTTGAACGAAAAAAGTTAAAGGAAAATATTTGCTCAAAATTTAATTGATTACATACTCTGACAAATTATTTGTTTTTAAGCGATTATTATTGTTGAATCTGATATTAAACGAGGAAAAGTTTGCACTTGGCAATGATTATAATCGAGTGTGTCGAAATCGCTGTGATTGCGACAAAAGGCAATTTTCATGAATTTAAATTCTAGAGATATTAATAATTCAACATAAACACGAAATTTTAATAATTACAAATAAGTATGTCTCTTATAATAAAAAGAAGT
>NCKU01002366.1:0-19485 GCA_003675995.1 Dinothrombium tinctorium
CATTAAAACGAGGGGTTCATAAAAATGAGGTATTACCAACACTAGAAGGTACGAAAATTTTCGTTCATAAAAATGAGGGTTTCATGAAAAGGAGGGTTCATAAAAATGAGGTTTGACTGTATTGCGCTTCTGATGTGAATGCCAAATGTGAACACATTTGAAGATGAAAAACAAATTTAGTTTCGATTGCTTTTTTGTTTGTAAAGTAAAAAAATGTATTCTTCGATGAAAGAAAACGAAACTTCATCAATTACTGTCCATACTCGAATCAATTAGGACATCACTTTCAATTATCTTTATTTGTTTACGATTCTTTTTTCCATGAACTCGACTCGAAGAATATTAATCGTTTGTTGTCGTCTTTGTCGACAGCATTGTATCTGTGCGTCTCTCTTTGTTGCTTAGTACAGTCAATGACAGAATGTTTTGCGATTATTTTCATTAAATTTACCGGTTTTGTGGGGATAATATGACAAAACATAGTCATCGACTGAATTTATTTTCAATACACACCAGTTTTGATGTGTTTCAAATTTTCTTTTTTCAAATGCACTACACACTTAAGAACAAAAGTAAACTACACGCTCAGAAATATTAAGTCTTTTCATCAATTTTTAAAATTAAGAAGAATTTTTTCGATATTCGAAGATCGTATTCAAACAAGAAACGATTAAACTTCGAATGGCAACTTAAACATGGTTAAGTTTAGGATCAAACATGGTCGCATCGATGGGATTTTGGATTTTAATGTTTTCGACATTGTATGCTTAGAACTAGCTGATTGATCGTTAGAAAACAACATTAATTAAATGATAATGATCGTCGTAATCTGCTCATAGTCCTCTTTCTTCTTCTGCGAATCGAAGAAAATCAGAAACAAATAAACAAACAAAGATCGGAGTATTAGGAAAAGAAATGCAATAGTTTGGACAATGCTGTTGACAATTATCAGAAGTATGCGATATTAGTGTAGTTGTGTTCGCTTCGTTTTGCTTCTTTATTTTCGCTGATTTGCTCTGTAAACGGAAGCGAAACGCCGAGAAGAAGGAAATCGTTTCCCTAAAATAACGAAGAGCTTATTTATACAACAATTGCAGAGATGAGACGCAGTCTGACATTTTTTTCTTCGCTCGCCAAACATAACCTTATCGAGCCTTGTAATGATCAAAAGGCGAACATATCTTCGCGAAAACTTCGCTGCTGTCGAAACAGTCTGCAAGCGAATGGCAGCCATTTATACTTCTATAACACAAGTTTGGCTTTCGCGTTCGCGGCGATCACTGCGATCCTCGCTTTTCACTGTGTTTTCATTTGCGGCAACAAAAGTTACTACATTTCGACAAATGTTCGCTCGCATTGCTTGCGACAGCGTCCGGGTTCTTATGTGCCTGTCTCACGGCAAATTTGGCTCTAAACTGGGCAGTGAACGCCAGTAGCAGTCAGCCAAACACACATAGGCACACGCCAACAGCTTCCTTTTTTGGTTCTGTTTGTATTTGTCGACTCGTACGTCGCTTGTGTGCTCTGGCAAAAAGTGTTTGTCATTTTTAAGTTGTCGTCAAATTGATGTTTGCTGAACGAGTTACTCGAATCGAAGTGTGAACACACACATCGCTTTGCAGAGAAGCGAACGTTATTAAAGTATTAAGTTTCAAGTAGCATCAGAACTTTGATCGCACTCTGGTCGAAAGCCATTCGCCGCTCGTTTTCATTTTCGACCTGTTCACACACAAAGCAGCGCCGCTTAGAAAGTTTTTAAAATACGTTGTAATCTATACAAACAGATTACAAAAATGTTATCATTTTCGAAGAGTCGCTGCGCTCATAAACGCAAGATTTACTGGACAAAGAATATCAGACGCATTCACTCGAAGCCAATATTCAGTGTCTCGTGTGATTTGCTCCTCTTACTTTCGCTCTCACTCTTTGCTCTCTCTCTCTTTCTCTCTGCATTTCTGCTAAAATGTCGCTCATATTTTATTTTTGAGTAAGATGAATTTAAAATGCAAAACGCTTATTTAAAATTTGCTCAAAATGCAGCCACCAGAATAAAGAACTCGCTGAGTAAAATTAATGCAAATTATATTCACGTAGAGATAGTCTCATTTGAGTATTTTATAAGACTACTAATCAATTTTTTTCCATCAATGTGATCCGCTCATTTTTTAATTTATTGAAAACAATTCATTTGATTTATTTGTGCTTTTGCTATTTAATATTTTCGCATTAGTTCACGTTCTCGTAAATTTTTTGTTGTTGAATTTTCAATTAAACTAAAAATTGCGAATTTAAAATAATTTTGCTTTAATTATTTTACAAAAGCAAAACATCAGAACGCGACAAAATTACATTTCACGCTTTTGTTGATCTGAACTTAAGTCAAAGAATATGAAGAAATATCTGGTTTTCTCAGAAAATATTTTTTCGTAATAAAATTTTTGACAAATTTGCATAAAGAATAATGTTTCAATCTCATCTGTAAATAACAATATCATCGAGCTCTAATTAAAATTGTTCAAATTTTGCTTCATATTATAAAGAAAAATATTAAACGCGATAAAATATTTACTTTTTTAGCTTCTGAAATCCACAAAGCTGTAAAACTTAATCTTTAAAGAAAAAGCGTTCGCTTCTCTTTTCGTAATTCAAACAAATGAAATAGTTTTCACGAAATTCAAAGTAAATTTTCTGTGAAACTAAATAAAATTTTACTATAATTTTAATTATTTAAATTGCGAAGACAGATAATAGCTGCTGTAGTTATGCTTTTTATTTTCTGTCGAAGTTTCTTATTTTGATTTTTAGTTGAAAGCAATTTTTTGATGAAATTTTTGACCAAACAAAAATAAAGCTTAATTCTTTAAAATAATTTCAATGATAAGAAGTTTTTATTGGATTTTTAAGAAGTTTTAGAAGCTTTAAAAGTTTTCCGCTTCTATTTTCTGCATGTTGCTTAACGAAACTAATTCCATTTAATGAAAAGCAAGTTTGAGTTTTTAAATCTTGCTTTTTAACCATGAAACAGTCTTAAGTGTGTTTCATGGTGCATTTTATAGAATTTACTCTAATGGCTTAATATTTGCCAAAATTTTTCTCTACGACGTTTTTTTTTGAGAAATCAACAGTCAATCAAAATCACCCTGAAACTGAAATTCTATTTTATGTTTTTAATTTCAAACATTTTTGTGCGAAATCACAATTAACTTGCATAAAATTACAAGTTTGACAAAACTAAGCGAAGGTTTGCGCTCTGTAATTAAATGCAAAGTGAGTTGCCTCATTCAATATCTTTAATCTTAATTTTGCCATTTTCCCCTTTGCACAATATTCATAATAATTTATTTCTTGTAAGCTGATAATAACAGCAATTAACATTTTCCAGTTTTGTTTGTTTTAGAAACTTTTGCTTTTGCATCGACGAACTTTACCGTTTACCATTGACAATATTCAAAAGAGTTGAGTAAGATAAAAGTTTTTTCATAGTTATCAAAATGCTATTTCTATACGATAGCGATTGATTTCGCTTCAGCCGAAGTGAAATGTGCATTAAAAAAATATATCTGAAGTTAAATGAGTTGAGTTACATGAGTTGGTGTGTGGAAGGTTCGAAGAGTGCATTTGTGTTCGCAATGTTCTAGGGCAAACGAGAATCGAGACAAACGCTGCTAAAGCCGAAATTGTACGCAATTGAATTTCAGCGAAAAGCAACATCTCGTAAACGAAGTGAAGTGAAAAGGAGTTGATTTATTGAATTCATTGCGAAACTAATCATTATTATGATAATAGTGTTCGCTGCTGAGAAAATCCTGAAAGGAATCGATTTTAATAAATATTAAACCGTAAAGTTTCTCATCAATTGTTAAACTAAACCAGAAACCAAAATGTTATTTCCTTTCGCGAATTTCATTTGCGAAGCGAAGCAGACGAGAGCAGAAGAAAGAGAAAGGCGAGTGAGGCAAACGTAAGTTTTTACTGCAGCAACACAAACACTAAAAGAGTTTTCAGAAGGCAGAATTGGCAAAAAGACTGTTTTTCTACCAATGAATTGTAAAGGTAAAGAAAAAAGATGAGAGGATAGATTTTTATTGTACTCTACAGGCACCGAAATACAATGAGCACTACTATTGGCTTGCATTTGCTTTCGGCGAAACTTTCTTCTTGCTACTTTTCAATTGCAGCGAGAGCACACTTTATTGAAATGAATACAAAATTGAATTTCGAATAGAAATGTAGAACCGAATAGTGAGCGGAAGAGCGAATGCGAGAGAGCTGATCGAGAGCAGTAGTCTTAGCTCTCCTTACTTTGTTTATCTAATGGCGAAATGCAGCTCTCAAATGTCATCATTTTCGTATCTAATAAAATCTTAAACACATCTTCGTACCGTTCGGCTCACTTCGCCTCTTTAAATTTCGAAATTACATTTTCTACTCACAAATTTGTTAGAAGAGCTCAACGGGAGAAAACAAAATACTTTGCTTCATTTTTAATACCTTTAGCAATAATGAAATTACGATCATTTTAATTTTGCAAATTTTGAAATCAAACTGCAACACACAATCAATACTAATGAGGATAAACATGATTTTTGTACATGTTTAGAACAAATAGTCTCGCGAGTTCAACCTATTTGTTGCTCCTCTTTATCTCATCACTTTCTTTGCATTTAAAATAAAAAACAATGAAAATTTAAAAAATTTAAATGTGTAATAATTTAGTTAGTTACACACCAATTGTTATACAATATTTGCTTATTAATTTGCAAATGCTATTTACTCGTCTGATGTAGCTCAGATACAATATTATATTTGACCGATTCTCGCAAAATTTATGGTAATGTTCGGCCGAAAATGATTTCACTTAACATCACTCAAACTCGAATGATTGATGTGCGTTCAATTACTTTCACTATTTCTCGCCATTTGTTTTTTGCCTTTGACGTGGCTGAATTTTAAACAGATCACAAAGTTCTTTGAATGAATCTTCGACTTTTATTCTGATGTACAATGAAAGAAGCTGTCTGGGGAATTTATGTTTATGAAACCCACATCAAAAGCAAAAAGTTTAGAAAGCGAGCAAACAAAAACATCAAATCAACTCTAGTCTTCGTTTTCAATGGATAAATACACAATTATGCTCAATTCATGAGCTCATTGAGAACTTAGCAGCTTTTAAGTGCCGATAGAAAGATCAGTTATTTCGCAAGTTACAATATGAGTTAAAAAACGAAGACTTTTCACATGAAAATGATTGAAACTGCTTTTGCAAACACACAATAAAAAGTTTATTTAATTAAAAACACATCAAGCTTGATATACTACTGGAAATAGAAAAAAGTTTTTCACAGCGAAAAGCGCACTCGACAACAATTCACTAAGCTTAATGCAAATTGTGCATTATTTTAACTTATTTTGCTGATCATATTCTAATTCAACATTACACTAAATGTGTAAACAAGATAAGAATGGAACTCACTTACATTTTTACCTGTTTTGATGATTTGAAGTCACTATTTTCGACCATTTACAGTTTTTCGTTTGATGGTTTTCTCTATTTGCCATTTTTAAACTATTTTTTACAGCTAGCCACCGCCATTACGCGAATTATATTAACTATTGATTCATTATTCGCACATATTTCGATGAATTTAATTTTCGTCGTATGTGAGCACTAGGGTATTAACAAAAAATGAATTAAATAAAAAATCGTGTTGAAAACACGTTTTCGTTTTATGTAATGTGAAGTATTCTTTCAGTATTCTTTTAGTCCAATGTGACGTTTTGTGTAATGCAGTGAAGTATTCTTTCAGTTGTAAGAAACTTTTTTCTGTCTCCGGTCGTAATAATAAATAATAATAATAAAATAATAATTTAAAATTTTAATTTATTAGTTCAGTCATATTTCGGTCATTTCAGTGACCATCTTAGGAGAACAACCAGTTTACTGTTTACTTTAAATAATGACTTCGTCTTGAATACTCGCGCATTGACTGTTTCCAAAACTCTTATCCTCATTAACATTATTATTTTTGGCTCTACTTCTTTTTGAATACATATTAATTCAAATGATTTCTTATCACTTTCTCACAAGATTTGAGAAAATAAAATCAAAAAGCACAATGAAACAAAAAGCATCGTTTCAATTTAACTTACACCTTAACGCAATTTTTAAACGCTCGCTTCTATTTTCATATTTCAAACGGAGAAGTGATCTGTTCGCTAAAGTCCAGCGCTCACTAAAGTGTGATGGTTGGGCGAAAAAGAATCGAAAAATTATTGAGAAATTATTGAAACGCTTTCGTTTTGATTTTTTTTTTGACTAATGATCCTCATCGAGATCAACGCTTTAATTAAAATTTAATTTGTAACCACGGATACGTCAATTTTTAAAACGAAATTACTTTTAAAGAATCGCAATTACATTAAATTAAACATTTATCACATTAAGCGTTCTAACGGTGAGCAGTTAATTATGATGATAATTAATTTAAACTTTGCATAATTGTAGCGAAGGCAGAGAGAATGAAGTAGCTTTTGTGTGCAGTCAGATATTTTTGCAAATGAGTTTTCATTTTTCTGCTTTTATTACAATAATTTCGGGCGAAAGCGAGAAGCGAAGATTTATGAAAATTTGAGAGAGAAGCGACGCTGGCTTTATTTCCATCCACGAGTGTAAAGTTGAGCAAATAGAAGTGGCAAAACAAATAAAATTAATTGAATCACGCGAGTTTAACGAAATTAGCAAAGTGACAAAATTCTGGCTTCGAATCGCATCATTTGCCCCCTCACTCGCTCACTCTTCGCTTTTTTTGTGAACGCGTGTACTTTGGCGAATTTTCGGAAATTCAAAGCGTAAGTGTTGCGCGCTTGATTGTGTTTGCCAATTCTCTTTTGTGTTGTTTTCTATCCCCGCGTGCAAATGAAACCCGAGTTTGGCGCGCCTTAATTTTTGGAATGAATGGAAATGCAAAGCGAATTATAAGAAAGCGAAAGCAAAAGCAAAAGAGAGGAAGAAAGCGCAATAAATGAAGAAGTATTGATGGCAAAAGAGTCGAATAACACCTGAACCTTTATATAAGACGAAATCGACTCTGGATGAAAGCCACAATGAGTGCGAGTTAATGAAGTAAGAGTGCTTTTGATCGAATTAAATTAATGTAATGATGTGGCGATGGAATATAGTAGCGAAGTGTATGAGTGTGCGAGCAAAAGTTGGAGTGTACGACTTTTCTGCCGTTTGCGTTTAGATTAAAAGTTGCAGAAATAATCGAGGCTCGCTTCTTGACAAGGATCAAAAAGTGCGCTTTCGAGCGGATATTGGCGCAGAGAAACATTTTTGCTGCGAACACCGTTTTCGATTGCACAGCGCTATTATGCTTCGCTCGTAACTCTTTTTTTAGCAATTCATTTTCCGAAAAAGACGCATTCATTCAATTGCGCAGCGAATGTAATTAATTTTTTTCCGCTTCCAACCATCGATTGCATAAAAGTGTTTTCGTTTCTCGAGCATTCGCAAAATATAAGTGAAAATTACATACATGTCAGGCAATAAATATAATTTTCTTCTTCATTTTTCTTCTCTTTTCTTCTATCATTTTCTAATTTCTCCCAATTCTCTTCTCTCACCATTTTCCAATTAAATTTAATCATCCTTTCATATCGTTGCTCTATTAACCTTCTCTTCATATATAATACATGCAAACGACGCGCATTTTAAAGCTCATCGTTTAGATCTTTGTCAAAAGCTAACTCCATTCTTCTGCTATTGAATTAACGGCAAACTCATAATATTACAAAATCTCGCGAGGCACACAATCGGCATGACGAAAATCTCGTCTCCACCTTCGCGTTTTTTGCTCTCGAAACGTTGGTTCGGTTTATTTTAAGCTCCCTTTCATAGCAATCAATCAATAAAGTAGATTTAAAACTATGCAACTCGGAGAAAAGTGGGCTCTTGCCTGAAACTAGTTTTTAATAAAATTCCAGATTCTAACAATTTTTAAAATTCTTCTTTGTAATTATTGAAGATTCAATTCAATTAGAATTCTTGATTTAGAAGCATTTTGTACCGTTATTTTCATTTACGGTAAATGCTTTTACGTTAATTTGCTTACCGGTAAATTCATTTTAGTTTTTCAAGCTTATTATTGGGCGTAAAGATAAAAAACTCGAGATTTTGAAGTAGATTTGAGTCAAAATACGAAAGTTTTGTAAAAATGTTCAAGCAAGTAAAATGCCTTGAATCAGTTGAAATTTTATTTGTTATCTAATGAGTTTGAAGTTTTATCACGAATTTGGTTTGTAAATGCAATCAATGAAAAATTTCATGAAACAGATAGTTTAATATTAAATAGCGTTGAATGCCTCAAAAAACAGAATCAGATGCAAACTTCGAATTTAATTCGAAGAACACTCGAATCTCTGCTTAAAATCTGAAATTTTGATTACTTTATTTCCAATTTCAAGATCAATTCTTTTACATTGCAAACTCTGCATGCTATATTTACATTTTGCGTTCCGATGTCGTTTCTATTTTAAGGCTGAGAAAATCGATCGAAACGAAGGCGACTGCACGATCGCTGTAGATGGCAATGGTTAAACCTATTGCGAATTAAAGCATTCATTACATCGATTATTAAGCTTTCAAACAAATTGTAATAAAGCTTTGGACAGAGATGAAAGTAGTTTTAATCAAAAGCTCTACTTAACCGTACACTTAGCTTAAGTTGTCAGCGAGTACAAAAGAACGATAGTCAATCGCGCTAACTCATTTACAGAGAATCAAGTCATCGCTCAAAAATGTGAAATGGTTTTTCACGACTCTTATTAAAAAACAAAATGGCAATAAGCACAAGCAATTTCGTATGTTTTTGTCCTTTTTTCCATGTTTCTGATTTGAGAAACTTTGAGTTTTTGAAGCCGAAGCTTCGATTGAAAGTTAGTGACAAGTTAGCGCATCAATGGCCGCTTCGATTGTTGTCGATTGAATCGGTCACATTGAGTGTTTTGTGAGCAGATTTTGTGAAGTTTATTTATGAGACGAAAATGAAGCATCAAAATCTAACCTTTTGGATGAGATTTATTTTCGGCGAGGATAAAAACGAGGAAAGCATTCGGTTTTAAAAGAGAAGCAGAAAATAATTTTAAGCGTTGACAATGCATTTAATCAAGAAACAATTGAATGTTGTTTGCAAACAATGTTTTATTTGGCAGCGAAACAGCAGCGCTTTTGAGCGAATGTAAGAATGAATTTTGCTGTTTTTGCTCCATGTTCGCTGGACACTTGGTGCATTTGCGAGCACTAACATTGAGTTATGAACATGCTTACATCGTTCATTCATTAAGTTAATTAAAGTGAATAGAGACAGACAAAACCACTTTTACTTGCATCGATCTTATGTACATTTCTAATCTGCTGTCATTGATTTCGCTTCACTCTTTCCGCATCTTAATTTGCGCAGTTCGCAATTTATGTAGGAAAAAGAAGCAGAAAAAATGAAAAACTGATGTAAAAGTGTAATTAATAGAGAAGCTTGTGATTCTATTTCCTAAAAGCGGAGTTGTGATGATGCTAAACAAGATGCAGCCATTTCCTCGCTTGATGTAAAAGCATCTTACGCTCTTCTTCGCCGATCGCTTTATGTGCGCTTTTATTGTTTGCAAAATGAAAACTGTTGTGCTCGTCTTTCGTTTCCGACTTAATTTTCTTAAAAAGAAACGCCGCGCTTCTCGCTCTGAAAAATTTCTTCGCTCGTTTTCATCCATTTCAAAAATTGGAACCCACGCGCACAGAATTTTGAAAGCGAAATCAATCGCTTTGTTTGCTTTCGTATGTTTTGACAAAGTAACCGCCTAATGAGAGGCGCGAAAAAATGTCAAAATACGCGTTGTTCATATTGACAATTAGAGCAAACAAAATAATTTGAAAGTGAAATGCGTTTTGTTTTTTTCTCAGCTCACGAGGTTTTTAAAGCTAACTTTGCAACGTAAACACCCCGAGTGATTACGACTATGAATGCGAGCGCTAGCACACGGGTCAATGGCAGAGGCGCGTTGGAAGTGAACGAAATCTCTGAGGTGCAATAAAAATTTTTCACTTTAGAGAAGGAGAGTGATTTATTTCACTGTTCGACAATTCTTTGAAGGTTTGAGAAATAGCGAAAATTATTGAGAGCCTTTTGCTTCTTTTATATAAGAGCGAGTGATGTCGAAATTAAATTGAAAGCAGTATTAAATTGACGCTCGACTCGGATGAAAAAAGCAGACACATTTATTAAACGTTTTTCAATCTTTCTTCGCTTTCGTCTTAATTTACAGCTAAATTTTCTTTGCTTAACGCCTTTTTCAATTGCCAAACATTTTGCAAGTTCACTTTTTCCATTCACTTTACTGCCACTGATAGCGAACGGAATAAATTTGAATTTCGCTTCGCATCTCTCTCGCTGCATCGAACAAGTGAGCGAAGCAGTGACAGTTTAAAACGAGCAAACACAAAGACAAAACCAATCTCAGCGTGTTTCAAAAAGTCTCTTTCTCTTTTCTTACTCTCGCCTTCGCCTCTGCTCTTGATTAAAATTTTGTTCTTTTCGCGCGCTTTGAAACGCGTTGTAAATTTAACGCACACACTCATACACACGTAATATGTTGCTTTTCAGTTCAGAAATCACTGTAAATATACAGTTTCGAATAAAAATGTTTGTCCCAGCGATAATCGATGGAGAGACGCAAGCTAAATGCACGTTTCTCAATTTAAAATAAAACTTTATAACAAATTTATAATTTTCTAACAACATGAAAAGCTATGCGTGTTAAAAATGCAAAAATTTCTTAACTTATCATTGATGAAATCAAAAAAAAACAACAAAAAACAATGAGATTGAATGAAAAGGCTTGATGATTGTTCAGAACTGTCGTCTAACAAACGATGACTCGTGAACTATCCTTCCAAAACAAAACAAGTCACACTTTAATCACTTATTCGCACACGTTAATACCACATTTGTAAAGTGAGTTTTGAAAAATATTTGTGAATTTTTTCATAAACAAAATGAACATTTCACTTTGCGTTGAAATTCAACCGCTTGCAATGGCTTTTAAATGTGATAAGAAAGCACCAAAAACTATGCTCAATTTGCTGATCAACGTTCGAACAGCAAACGAAATGCATAGTGGCAATACATTTTCTGAAACAAAAATGAATTTGTTGCTATAAGGTTGCTCACTACATTTCCAAAGAATCAAAGTTAGAATAATTTTTAAGTGTTTATTTATTAACATTTTAAAAAATTATTTAAGAATTCTTTCTATCTTCTTTTTATTCTAACACAAATTCAATTTAATTAACTTTTTATAAAATCGTCACATGAAAAAATTGAAAAACTATTCTTCGCTCACTTAAACACACATTTTCCTATTCACCTTCATTCGAATAAACTGAAAGCTGTTTGTTTAAACAAAATTGATAAACTCTGTTTGATTTTACTTTTAAATTCGTTTAATTTTGTCGCGAACCCTGGTCAAAAGTGATGCGTTTCAGAGTGATAAGATATTAAACGATCGATTCGGGACAAACATACTTTTCGAGAATGTATGGTTAGAGTAGAGAGTAAAGATTTCGGTCGAAAATCATTCGCTTGGCTAGCGAAAAAAACGGAGAGCGAGGCGAGCGAAAGTGTTTCGCCTCGCGCTGACACTGTAGACCACTTTGTTTGCATCGCTTTTTGCTCGCAAATGTTTTATCGCAGCGCTACAAAAATGGTGTATTTATGCGAAACAAACGATAGAAAAATGTATTTCTTCTTCTTTCTCATTCACAGCTAATGATAGAACGCACAAATGTCATCGCTTTGCGAAATTTTCGCCATTTGTCAAAATCATTTCTGTTATTAATCGAGTGAATTTCAATGAAAACGTCTGCTATTCGACATTTTATCAGTTAATGCTTTTCAGTGAAAAATTTTCTATTTTTTCGCTCTCCTCGCGATTTATTCACGACTCTTTCTGAGAACATTCAATTTTTTCGCACTGAAAATCGTTACAGCATCAGTTTTTTATTCATGTTTCCATTTATTACGAGCTTTGCAAAAGAAACATTTTTTGTTGTCCATTGATCGAGCGATTTGCACAAACAAATCGATATGAATTTTATTCATGCGGATTTCGCTCACCGTTCTACATGTATGCGAGTTTTATGAAAGCGAAAGTATTGTGCACAGAATACTGCGATGCAACTGCAAAAAAGTAATTTTCTCGAAAATCTTCGAGTACACTTTGCTACCCCTCGCGATAAACAAACTTCGCTGCAGCTTTAGCTCGAGCGCAACTTTGTGAAAATTTTCGCGAAACAAAAGTACGCAGAAGATGCCGATGCAATTTCTGCGACTCGTTCGCATTTTTGCTCGTTAGATAAAGTTCGATAAGAAGCGAGTGTAAGAAAAGAACGTCTCTTTCTTTCTCTCTAATAAATGACAGTGTAATGAATCGAAAAAAGAAAAAGTAACGTGAAAAATTAATGGAAAACGGCAATTAACGATGTTTTTCGAGCGTTACCAAAAATTCAATTCATTTATCTAAAACGAAAGTTTAAATAGCCATTTCGAGCGGGCAAAAAATGAAATATTGAATTTTATTATAGGCGAAGCAATAAAAAGCGAATTTTCTCTCGCTTTCCACCTGTCGCTGTCTTCCGCACAAATCAATTAAGTCGGTCGAATTAATTCACAACAAATAATTGCTTTTTCGCTGCCAATTCTGCGCTGCTCGCCGTGCTTCAGTCGCGCGATATGCAAATCCAAATAAATTAAAAACAAGAATCAAACTGCGGTCGTAAATCAGCGTTCAAGCATTTCTATTCATCGTCTACTCTTCTCGGGCTTCGCGTAAGCGCCGAGCATATTTACTATCAAATAATTGAAGCGTATGTATTTATGGCGAAAGCGAAACAGTATTTAACAGCGGAAATAGACCATTTTTCTTCGGATTACAGCCATCTTTATGATTGTAAATGATTCCGAAAACGCAATTATCGCTATCCAAACATAAACAAAAAATGAATTACTTTTGAAATTGTCTAAAAACTTCTTTTTCACTGCGCTTTTCTCAAAAAAGCTCAGCCTATCTATACGAATTTTATTCAATTAAGTTCGAAGCAATTATCCAACGCGAACATTATCACGAACAATTACGAATGCTCGCGATTTTGGCACTCAGCCATTTCATTGCGATGCAACCATTTTGCCCATTCAAATTTAAAGCGCATATGAGTTATCAGTATAATGAGAATAGATTGCCTATAAAATGATTTAAAAACGCGCTTCTAGACTTCGAGTCTGTAAATTGATAAAAAACAAAACTTCGGCTTTAATGTAATTGTTGCGGTTCAAAACAAACCATTTTTCACGGCTTCCCAAACTTTCTATTTTGCTCTTCGCGCAAAAATAATCAAAAACATTGAGGCTTTATTTTTTTCACCACTCTTATTAACGACCAAATTTTTTCAAATTAAGCGATGAATATTTCAGAAAGCGCTTGAATAAATTTTATTTCTATAGCTCTTATCTTATTATAATACTTTTCAGTCTCTAACAGTGGTAGATAAGCGCTTTTGAACTCAAATTATTCAATTCTTGAAATGAATTTTGCTGAAGAAATAAGCATGTTAAAATAATCTTCGATCTTTTGCTCGATGTTTTTGAACTAAAAATGCAAAAAATTGTGAAACGAAAATTATTTTTATTTATTTTTTTTCGAACCGCTATTCAAGCAAATTTCTATTACAATGAATAAAAATTCACTTCTCGGTGGAGTATGGGTTACTTGTGGGGAAACTTTTTGCTTAAAATAGTACAGCAATAGTTAGCTTTCTAAAATAATCCATCAATCTTATGAAATCAATTCATTAATTTTTCTTTTGAGTCACATTGCTTGCCATATAAAACGTGTAAGTTTTACTTTCCTCTTTTGCGAATTCAAGAACAATTCTATAAATTTGGTCAATTTTTGAAGTTTCCACTGTCCGTTTCAAGTAGAAACACGATAAAAAATATTCAAATAAGTTAATTGCTAAATAAAACGAGTAACTTTCTACAACGAAAATCAAGATCAAATTAACTTCTTCGTAAAATGAAAAAATCTAATTAATAACAAAATTCTAATGATTATAATCTTGTTAAGTGATCGTGATTATGAAATTCGATTTGATCTTATTCATGATGTGTGGCTAAAAAAAAAAATCTTAAAAGATTTGACTCGAAACAATCTCATTTTCGTTTGAGATAAATGAAAGTATTAAGTAGAAAAAAGATGATCATGTACAGAATCGTATTAACCATATGTTTAAGTTAATATTTTAAAATAATTTCATTGTTTAAAGTAATCACGACATTTCTGGAAGATGCTTTACAAAACTTTACCGCTTAAGGATCGTGTTTTAGTGATTTTCTTTTTTCAAAGATCACGGAAATTTGACGCAAAGAATTGCTCAATTTTCAACAGAAAATATAAATCGAACAATGAGAAAGTATCGATTCTTTATTTAGGGCTGACCGCAGTTTTCGATTTCAGAATCAATAAAAAAAGTTTGCGTTGAGTTTATTTCGTGGAAATTTCTTTGAATTTTAAGCGGAGCAGTTTAATTTAGAAAGTAAATAAGTTAAAGTTTAAAACGGTTGATTGTAAAGTGGTGAAGAGCGAAATTTTGAAAAGACTTCGATTTAAAGAAATTGCAAAATCTCATCACTTTAACTGCGTTTCTTGTGTTCGTTTGAAAAGTGAACAGAAGGGACACGTATAACAATGGTGTTTGAAGCGCGCAGTTTGTGGACACATGATGCGTGAATGTCGCTGCTTTTTTCGTCTCGATTTACCATTTCAGCCATTAAATCAATTCTTTAATTTATTTTCAAAGCTGTTGTTTTGTGAAATTCGAAACGAAAAATCAACGAAATCGGAGCATTTCAATGCGTCATCTCGCAGAATTATGAAATGCGTCAAATATTTATTTAATGAACACGATTATACTCGAGTTACGAAGCGAGATTTTTGCATAACGACGAATCAATTATGAAGAAGTTTTTCGAGATAAAATTGATCGAGCGAAGAGCGAAATGTTTCTCGAGTTTCGTTTAAAATAGATCGCAATTCTACATCACAGTTTGCTGACCATACTTTTATCGGTAGCATTAATTGAACATCCTTTCGACGAAAGCACGAAACATTAGCGGTGTAAAATTGGCGAGCGAAACTCGATTGTAAGAAAGCATTTATATAAAACCAACAATATTGCTATTTGACGCTAAATCATCTCATTAAATTGAAGCTTTTCTTCGATTACGCAATTTAGATTTTCGCTTACTTTCGTGTCATTAAATGAAATATCAGCGCAATGCACAATACTCTTCTTAACTATCGTAATCCGATTAATAATATCTGTTGACTGTATTCAATTCAATTCACATTTTGTTTGTGAATTGTTTCAATACGCCGCTGCGGCCGTTGAAAACAAGAGAATTTTTTTTCTTTGAAACTCGAAACAGAACTCAAATCACTTTTAATCAGCTCGTTTAATGAGTGTAGGAGGTACATACACTAAGCATTGAGGCTCTTTTACAACCTTTTCATCATCTTTTTTTTGATTAATTGAAGCTTTTCCTGAATTCATTAAATGAGCAAGAAATGGAGAAGAAATAAAGGGACAATCTTTGCTTGCTGTCGCATTAATGCGCACAACGCTCTTATATATTGATAATTCTGGCAAAGATTTCCTGCAAATCCTTTGCTCCTGTGAACGCGGAATACAGATGCACTCAATCGATGCCCCTTATCCGTAGGGTCTTATGAAGTATAAGCTGGCACACATCTCACAGTAGTGACTGTTTCGCTTCTTTTTACATTGTTTTGCAAGAATTTTTTGGCTTTTAGCTAAACGATTTTTTTTCTTGCTAAGAAAATGCATCCACTGTTATTTACTCGCTACCGATTTTTTTGAAATTTGCTGCTTGCGAATGAAAAAAGCTTTTCTCTCACTTACTCGAGAATTAAGTGCTCAAAATAACTTTTTGATTAAAATCTAAATTAGTTTCAAGTTTATGGTTGCTGTTATTCCTCATTGTCAAATTCATACTTAATCCAAATCTAATAAGTTGTTTTGCTTTTTTAACCCAAAAAACATTTTTACACTTCTTTCATTTCACTTTCATTTTTACACTCCAAACAAAAAATAAGATTTATCAATTTAATTTATCTTTGCAAACAACATTTGAATTTAAATCAGAGCTGTAAAAATACAATTCATTGTATAATACAATCTTTGTTTTATGCTGTATTATAATACAAGTAATACAAATGGAAAATTGTATTTTTAAGCGCCACCAACAAAATTTTCAAATTTGCTTTGAAATTTAAATTAAAACGAATTGCTAATAGCAACTGTTTCAATGGACTTTAAGTCCGAGTGAAATTTGTTGTGCTATCTTAACAGCGTTAGAGATAAAATACAAATTATTATGTCTGGCACTTTACCTAAAGTCAGCAAAATAATGAGAGATTCGCTCAAAGTATTGAATTAAAAGCTGATTAAAACTAAACCAAAATCGGTCGTTTGGGATTTTGTTGATGAAAAAGAAAATAAAGCTGTTCTTTAAATACAGTCAATGACAGAATATTTTGCTATTTTTTCCGCACAAAACCGGTAAATTTAATAAAATAATCTCAAAATATTGTCATTGACTTTACTGCGAAGTCGAAATATAGAAAATGTATCGCCAAATAAAGTATCATCTAAATTCATATAAAAAACTTAGGAGTCTCCTGAGAAATCAAAATAATCGTGATTCAAAATGAAATCAAATAAAAATTGAAACAAACGAAGATGAAATTTAAACAAATTTTCGAAGGAAAATATAGTCAGTAAATGATGAAAATAGAATCAGCGCTAATTAAAATAATTGATGCTGCAGGAAGATGTCGTATTTAAGAGAATGAATTAATTTTACTATCGTTTAGGCAAAAACATAAATGCATTCGAGTAAAAGCTTATAAAGATGCTGTTGGAGCACTTCGGCCATTGAACAGTCTGCTTCGAGAACAAATGTCGCATTATTTTTGACTCTCATAAAAGCAGTCGTTTTTTCTACTAATGTACAGTAGTTCATTTGAGGAGCTCGTTGAATAAAAAACACTCGTCGTTGACGCAAATTGCAATAGACTTATCCAATACGTCTAAATCTAATACGCTTACGTTCAAATTGATAAAATCAAATAAAAAAGTGGCATTAGCTAAAATTACTCGCTGCAAAGAATACTAAGGCTTTGCTTTTTTTATTACCCGATTTTGCGTAGTATTAAAAAGTCGGGAAAGTAGCAAAAAAATGTACAAGCATCAACAGCATTTGCTAAAGACAATTTAGCAATTGTCAACTGTTCATTTCACTGGGGAGGTAAGCGACGAATGTCCTAATTTCGGCAATATTTTTTCTTCTATTGCTCGAAAGCAAAGAAAAAGAAAAAATTTAATTCCGCAAAACACATTTCGACTGGCGTCGGTTGTCAACCCGAACGATATAGTGTTACTAGCATTGAGAAGCCACTTACTTCGCTAACCTCAATTGCAACTCTTTTCAATCATTTTGCCACGTGGTCGTTGCTTCTTTTACGCTCTGTTTTGCTCGCATTCCAATGTTTCGTTCAGCTTTTTTACTCGAATTAAATAAATTAAATTCGAGTGAAGAACCGAAATAGTAAAAATTGTTCAAACTGAACTTGCACAAAATAAGTTTCAACACAAATTAAATTTCACTTTCACTGTATCATTGTTGGAGTTTTAATCGAAATGCATTCTTCAATACAAGAATTATTAACAAAAAAAGTGATAAATTCTCTAAAAATTTGTCCATTTTGTGGGAAACTAATGTTAAAAACTGTCGCTTTAAGACACCGAAAGCAATGGCTAAATTGGATCCTGTCAACGCTTTTATTAGAAAACGTGGTTTTAAACACAAAATGAATATTTACACTGGCGTAAAATGGCAACTACTAACGAAAAACTGACAACTACTCACTTTACAATTGAGATCAACTTATGTACAAAATGTTAAATAGATATGAACATAAAGGTATGATGATGAGATTATTCGACTATGAATTGTTGGCACATACCGCGACAAAACCATTGAGCTTTAAAAGCTTCGATTTTAATTTCAAATAAAAATTAGGAACATAGTTGCCTCCGAATTAAGGCGTCAATAGAATATTTAATTCTTATTTAAGAAAGCATAGATTGAAATAATTTTAAAAATTTGTTTAGAAATAAGAGAACAAAGTTTTAAAAAGAGCGGACAAAATTTTTTGAATGCGACTAAACAAAATTCAAAATATTTATTTGAATTTATTTAAAAAACGAAACATTTTCCAACAAATAAAACTTTTTTCAAAGAACACAAATTAAACAATCTTTTCAATATAATTATAAATATTTCTGTCAAAATTTTTTAATATTAAAATTTTTTGACTTAACTTTTCTGCCACTTCATTTAAGACAGGTATTGAATCGAACAAATATACACTCTATCACTGTATATGCGAGGGCTAATGTGTACTTTTTAAGATCAAAAAATTGAAAATCTAAACTTTAAAGATTTCTGTAAAGATGTTTTTTGTAGTTTCACATATGCACAGTTGTGAGTTTCCTGAAAATTTCGCTTTTTCCCTTTTATAAAGCACCCGTAAAACTCGCAATTTTAGTAGTGCATATGAAAAGAGATTTAAATTTAGTTTTGTGTGCAAATGTTTTACTCGACGGATTGCTAATATAGCTGTCTGCTGAATCAATTGTGTTTTTTTATGCATTTGCTTTATATATCTCAATTTATTTAGTGGCTAGATTAATTCTCTGCAATCGGCATTACAACATCTTCCACATCCATTTGACAAGCATTTCGAAAGACCAAAATATCTTTTAATCTTCTTTCAACTTAATACAGATTAAGAAATGGTAACGAGAAATAATCTGATCAATGAAAAAGAAGCTTAAAAGCATAAAGTGAAATTTTCCTTCTAATTTATATTCATCAGTGGCCTAAAGAATACTTTATGTCAAGTTTGATTTTCATTATTCTACTCACAAACACATTTCTCTTTCTCTTAAACATGTCATTTTTATTAAATTTCACTCTAGAATTTCGGATATCAAACCAAATTTTTTATTAATAAAATTCATGTTATGGACTTTTGTCTGATAATAATAATAATAAAGATTAAAGATTGAATCAAACAACAAAAGTTTGAGTATTGAGATAAGTTTAAAACGCTGAATTCAAAAATATTAGAAATATTTCCAAAGCTTAAAATTTTATGGCTTTAAGACAGGACAGTGAAACTGGAAGTGTATGGTTCCGATTTCAAAACTGTTATTTTTCCTAAATTCTTGATAAAGGGATAAATTTTTTATAAGAATAACAAGAACAGATTTTTTAATAGAAAAAACAATTAGTT
>NCKU01002367.1:0-19481 GCA_003675995.1 Dinothrombium tinctorium
TTTTTTAAAAATTTATTTTTAATTCTTCGCTTGTTCGCTTATGCTTTCTTTATAATTTTAATTTCGTAAGCTCTACTTTTGCTGCTCATTAAATATAACAATAATTATCAATATAATAAGAGATTTTAAATTAAGCACTAAAAAGGTACATTAGCATTTTAAAATCAAAAACTGTAAAGTTAGAATTCATTGAGCAGATTTAATCCCAATATTTAATATAAATTTTAATGAATAAAATATTGATTAAAGCTTTACTCGAAAAATTTGATCAGCCTCGAGAGCATCGTTAGATTTATGGGAAAATAGATTTCGATGTGATCTTTTTCGCTAAGATCTAAGATAAGCGTACTCTTTCAAGAAAATATTGTGCCAATCCATTCGATCATTCTAAAAGATACTTTAAAATGCTTACGTGATTCACTTCGTTAATACCAAATAATAAAATGATTTTAAATAGAAAGAGGAAAATTTACTTTATTTTTATTTCCGAAAAGATTTACTGTGTTAAATTAGATAGATAATCATAGAGATATTATTCGATAAATAAACTTTACATTATATTTCAAATTTTTTTATTGTTTTGAATCGTTATTGTTAATTACAACACAATTTTCTAATTTTGCAAGGAAATTACCATTTTTTGTTACATCATATTCTTTATTTTTACAAAGTTTTAAATTTAATTGGAAAGAAACCATCATCAGTTAGCAAGATTGTAATGAAGTAAATGATAAAATGTAGAAAAGAATCTCTTTGCTGTTTGTTTTTGTTAAATTTCTACAATGAAAAGACCTTTTTGAGAAAATAATAGGTTAGTGAACATTAAATAGCGCTCTATATCATTTGAAAACATAATTTTCAAAGTATTTTTCTTGACATAAATGCCAATTACTTTCATTGAACTAGTAAAATAGCGTCGTTCAACAAAATATATTTGCTCTCGTTCATTGTATCTTCTTCTTTTTTATTTAGATCAAAAACATTAATGGTGATTTAGTAAAGTTTCAAAATATTGTAGCTTCATTTATTCACTCTTTACAAGAATTGATTTTCACTCATTTTACTATTTCTATTATTTTCTCCTTCTTCTCCTCTTGAGCTCTTAATAATTGAATTGCCTATAAGCAAATCATCTATTCCGTATTTGTAAACAAATTATTGATTTATAGTCACTCAGATCACCTAAAATTAGCTCGATGTGAAATGCTTGATTAGCATCAGCTGTTTAAGACATTAACTCAGATATTCTTTGAAATAATGCTGAAACATATACTAGCTTGTTGTGTTTCAGCACTTAATTTCTATTAAAAAATTTTTTGGTCTAATTTTTGAGATCTAGTAAGACGAGCTTTCAGCAGGGTATATGATTACAGAGTTTTCACTGTATCTGAATATTGAGCATATATTGATTTAGTTTTATTTGTTCGAGCATAGTTTGATTTGTTCGAGTTCGTTGTTATCATGTTTCAGCAAGCTTTATTTTCGATTAAAGACAATTTTCATGATTCAAACGATTATAAGTTTATTTGGCCCATTGAATAATCATTAAGCTCGGCTTTAAAAGATCTTGCAAAACTTTGTAAATGATATTTTCAGGGCAAAAATTTTACTTAACATGTTTTGGCTAGAAAAAGAAATTTGATCTCTTTACATAAATTTTCATAATTTGCATACGCGTTTTCTTCTATCTCAAAATGTTACCGATATTCAACAAGAAAGTAAATGCTTTTTTAATTTCATTCTATGGTAAGCAATAATTTTTTTAAGTCAGTTGTAAAAATTTAATTTTTTTTCCTCGAAAAGTTTTATTCTTTCAGCAACAAAATCTCACCATTTCCATAAATTCAACACTTTCGCTATGTTCATTTTTTTTGGCTTGATCTATGAATAAAACAACAAAAAAAAAATCAAAAATCAAACATGTAGATGCAATTTCTTTGTTTTTCTATGAAATACAAGAAATTAATGGCATAAAATGATTGAATAACAGCGCATTTAAGAGATAGCGAGAGTATAAGTAATGAATCATGTTTAATGATTCTTTGTCTGTTTGACAAAACTTTTTCCCAAAGAAATGAAGAATCTTTATTTCAAGAACTAAAGAAATGAGGCAAAAATTCTTTTCGTTTTGCTGCTCGCTTCGCTAGCAATTTCACACGAGAGACTCTTTTCACATGCAATTTCGGAAATAATAAAAACATTAAGAGGTAATTAAATCGCATTAATTTTTATCGCATTTTGCGATAAAATTTAATTGTTTCAATTAATTTTTAGTTACTTTGAATTTAGTTTCAAAAATAATTATTTTAATTATGTTTATTTAAAATTTAAAAATGATTTTATTTGTTGTAAATGTGAACTCACAAATGAACGTGATTTTCACTTTTTTATAGTTAAGTAGTGTGCGAACTAAACGCTTTTTAGCCGGAAGTTAGCAACAGCAAAACGAGAAGTTGAAATTTCCGTTTATATGCTTCATTGTGCGTTATTTTGCGTTTAATCATTCTACTAACACTTTTGAATGTGAATGGATTAAGTTAAAGTAAATAAAAAATTAACACTTTATGCTGAGGGTTTTAATTCACTTACATTTTTACTTCTTTGTTTTATTTAAAGTCACCTGCTTAAACATAGAATTGACAAAAGAGATTGAAAATCATGTAAATTTTATGTATTTGAAGCCATCGAATCGATTCAACAATTAATTTCACACTTAAAAGTGCGAAAGTGAATGTCCACATTTCTCACAGAAAAATTTTCTAAATGCGTCAAATTTCCTGAGAAAAATAGTGAGCGACAAAAGAAATAATCTAAAAATCAGTAAACATAGTTGATGTGGCTTTTGCTCGTTCAGTCATTAGATCAAGCTAAGGCTGAAAAGGTAATTTTTAAAACAGTTTTTAAATCATAAATTTATTCACTCTCCAAATTCAGTGCGCTGTTTGAAAATGCATTTCATCACATTTGGAAATACAAGCTGTTCAGAAAGTAAGAAATCACTTTTGTGAATCACGTTTGTGTGGGATTTGTGTGTGAAAAAAGTGATTTCTTACTTTCTGAACAGCTTGTATGTTTTGTATTGTTGTATTTTTGATTGAAAAAATTGTTATTTGAAACAAATTCAGAGGAAATGACCTAAATTTTTGAGCGATAAGAAGATCTCTTGATTGATATGTAACAATATCCACTTTCTTAGCTCTCTTCCATAGGTTACCTTTCTTATTTAATCGTGAAAAAATCGATTTTATTGCTTGATAATCAATTTGAACTTTCGAAAGTTTTTTTTATAATAAATGTAATCTCAAAGCTTTTTGAATGAGGATTAATTGCTTGTTTTGCAGAGAAAATTTTTATTTTTACAAGTAGTTTTTTATTTGATATGAAATTGCATGAGTGAAGGTTTATTTTCAAAAAGCCACCGTAAAAGATGATCGCGTGAAATCCACGAAAGGAAAACAGTTTTTTTTTTTATTTTTCATTTATTGACAAAGTATATTTAAAAAGATCAATACATAAATGAAAGATGCACCAATGATACTTTTATAGTTGTTTCATCGACATATTTTGCTTTTGATGCCAATTCTTATTGACATTTAGAAGCGATCACCATTTTTATTATTGCGACATACGCTTGTTTGACCTAATTTTTTATTTACCTATTAAGAATAAATTGAATATACAATGTATGTACAATGCGCCAAAAAATTTATTTCTTGTCTATAAATCAGTAAGAAATGAAATTTTACGCTTTAACCACATAAGTTTTGAACTTAGTCTGAAATTTTATTTGAAAGAAATTGCATAGTAAAGCTCATAAATCACATCTTTCAGACAATTCTTGTTTGAAAAATGTTTTTCTCTCGTTCGAGTTGCATGTGAAAAATAGTTTCATAGTTCTTTTTCACTATAGCGTCAACTATAGTTATCACTTCTGAACACATGAGCAGTTTCAATTATAATGCTTTCGTGATAATTTTCGTACAGGCATTGGATATAAATAATGAATAGTAAAAATATTTAAAAAAACTTGTCTTTCCATTAATAATCGATATGTAATTTGCATTAAAAATATTGATTACAAAACTTGAGTTTTAAATTAGGAAAGTTTCATTTACGTTGAAAATTCATTGTTTATAAATAGCAATAATTCATTCTATTTACTAAATTAATAATCTTGTTTAGCAAAGGTGGCACCATTAAATAATACTCAAGTAAAATGAGTTTTAAATTGCTTCATTTTCATTAATTCACGCTCATTTAACGAGATGAAATAAGCTCGAGTTCAGAAAAAAGTGAATAACGAACTAAGCAAACATTAAACTGAAAAATGCTTTTTACGTCAGAAAGCACTTTAAAAGAAGAAAACAGATAAAAAAGAGAGATTCTCTTCTTATTTTGAAATGGTTTCGACTCTCTTCATTCTTAAATGCGCCTCATTTCGATAATGAAACTTGATAATATTTTCTATTTTAATGCACACTTATATCAGTAAACACTTGCATTCGATTTATCAAAACGCATTTCTCTAATTTTGTAATATTTTTGAAAATTTCACTTTTTTAACGAAAGCAAATAAATAAGTGAAAACATGTTTTAAGCAAATTCAGTCTTTTAAAAAATACGAATTTCGATTAAATAGAATTTTGGAATTAAAATAAAGCTCAGATCAAATTTGTTTTTGAAGACTTAAACTTTGAAATTTGTTCGATTACGAATGATAAATCTTCAGTAAAACAAGGAATATAAAAAAACTTATCTTAATATTATGATGATTTCTATATTTAAATTTAGAAGTTGTGAACAAAGTTTCAAATTTTTAGTGTGATAACGAAAATGCTTGATTCAATCAAATTTGCTCTCAAAAATTTTTGATAAAACAAGATTCAAATATAGACGTGGAAATATCGAAAAAAGTTTTTTTTATTTTTTGCAAGATTTGCTTGGAAACTTTAATAAAATTTTCAAAAAGATTTTCCTTTACATCACAACTAATTGAAGCGTGAAGAAATTGCATTTAAGTTTTAAGTTTTAATTGCTTATTTTTGAACGCCAAACATTTAATTACGTACTTTGCAATCTTTTGGGACATGAAGTAATCAATAAATTTTTGAAAGCTTTCAAAAGTTGATTGAAATAAGAAAACGCAAAGTGATGCATAGCACATTGGAGAAATGCTTTTGCTGCATATCTTCGACAAGAATTGAACACTTGAATATTCGTTCATTTTTCATCAACTATTTGTTATTTGTTCGCCTTGTTCGAGATAATGTTGAAATCAATCGCAAACCGCATTGTATCGTCAGAGTCACTGATCTTGTTATTCTCGCGAACGACACGAACGCGAAAATTATAATTTTTACTCTGTTCACGTTCTCGTCGACGTGCTCGGCAATTATCGATCAATTATTTGATAATCGACCGACTCTTAGAACCGATTATAGCGAGAGCGTAAAATGAGCGATGAAGAAACACAAGCATCATAATAATGATTAATCTCAATATCTCTTTACAGGCAAGCAAAAGTTCTTTCTTGTCTTCGCCGTCATCATCGTCAGTGTTGTCGTTGTGAAGCGAAAAGAAGATAACGAAGAGAAGAAATATGTCTTGCTTTAATCCACTTCACACAGTGCCGTAAAGACGTACATCTTTTACATTTCTCTGTTCAGTGTTTGCATTTTGTTTTTTTTTTACCATTCAACTATTCCTTAAATTGGCAAGTTCGGCCAATGATATAGAAGCGCAAAACTCGGCATTCAGTTTGTAAATAATGGTCAAAAAACTTTTTACCGATCGTTCGCCACCGTCATCGGTGAAGCCAAATGACGAGACGGACCATCGGCTAGCATTCGACGACGATCATTTATCGCCAACGAAGTCATATCGGTGTGGTCATACAAGCATTTCAAACGAATCGAAACGCAATCATATCTTTTTCAAAATTGCAATGATATTGTCATTGTTCCGACGGCCGCTACTTGCGCTCTTCTTTATCTCACTGATCGCGAACACGGTCGCTGCCGACAGCGGGTCACAGTCGCACAAGCAAAAAAAGAATAGCAGTGAACAATCGTGCCATGAAGGATTAGTTGTGCCTATGTGGAGACCAATGGAAAATCTCTCCACCGGAGATAGGGTCGCTCGTGGTTTGGTTTATTTCTTAGGCCTTGTCTATTTGTTTGTGGGTGTATCGATAATTGCCGATCGATTTATGGCCGCGATCGAAGTGATCACCTCTAAAGAGAAAGAGGTCACCATTAAAACGCCTAATGGAGAAACACAAGTGATAAGCGTTCGTATTTGGAATGAAACTGTGTCAAATTTAACTTTGATGGCACTAGGCTCGTCTGCGCCAGAAATTCTTCTCTCCATCATCGAAATTTATGCAACCGATTTTAATGCCGGTGAACTGGGACCGGGCACCATTGTTGGCAGCGCGGCGTTCAACATGTTCGTGATCATCGCTGTTTGTGTGTGGGTCGTACCATCAACCGAGACGAAAAAGATAAAACATCTTCGTGTATTTTTTGTGACTATGGTCTGGTCAGTGTTCGCATACGTTTGGTTGTTGGCAATCTTAAGCTGGATATCCGTGGGAGTCGTTGAGATTTGGGAAGGTTTACTTACATTCGCGTTCTTCCCGCTGACAGTGATTACAGCTTACATCGCCGACCGCAGAATGTTAATTTATAAGTATTTATCAAAAAAGTATCGAATGAACAAACGCGGTGTAGTAATCGCCACCGAAGGACCCGATAGTGAAGATTTAGAAATGGGTACGAAAACAATGGCAAATCACATGCCTGATGGAGGATTCAAAGTGTTCGATCAAGAAATCAATGAAGAAGTAAAAGAGTTCGAGGAAAATCGAAGAGAGTTTATAACCATTTTGCGTGAGCTGAGGAAAAAACATCCGGATGCACCTATCGAGCAAATCGAAATGATGGCTCGTGAAGATATCTTCAATCGTGGACCGAAAAGTAGAGCTTTTTACCGACTTCAGGTAAATATACAACAAAATCGTTGAAAAAAAATTTTGCAACCGGCATAACTTTTTTTAAAGCCATGTAATCAATTGCTCGCAAGGTTTTGAAACCTCGCAATTCCCTATAACTGCTCAAACTTCACTTCCTTCTTTAGGCGTCTCCAACTGCATGTGGAATGTGGAGAGTTGCATACACGCGAACTATTTTTCGGTGTCACACTGTAGCTTCGTTTCTTTCCGATTCTCACTTTCCAAAGCATGACTCTTATCATTTAGCACCCACAATGGTTCCCACACCTTATGCATCAATACCATCGAACCTGAATTATAATGATGTATGATTTTCTATGTGAATTTAGTCGCATCAAAACCCTGAGAAAGTTGTTTTTTAGTTTCAAATTTGTTTTATGTAAATGTTTCTCTTTTACATGGCTTCTGACTTAATGTCATTAGACGTAAACATAATCCGTTAACTAACCCTTCTCTGTTGAGCAAACGAATAACTTTGTTCCGTCACTTCAACTTTACTTCTTTCTTAGACATAGAGAGTTCTCCTTCATTCTCAGGGATATAATATAACACAAATTGATGAATGCTTCGTGCGAAAATCGACGGGGTTTCCATTGATCGAAACGCCGTAATCCATTACCATGTAGACGTGATCTCAACAGTTTTAATTTTATTTATTTCAAGCTGCTTCATTGCTTTGAGTAAACTATACACGAAAGAAATGTGCTAAACATTTATGCGCAAATTTTCTCTGAACTTTGCATTTCTCAAAACATTTTCCTCATTCAATATTATTGATTTGTATGCGATGAGCAATGTGCAGTTTCTTAAATCCTTAGCGTTTTATTCCGAGTAACATAGCTTAAGAAATGCTTGCAACACCGGTAGCAGCGAATTTTTCTTTTCCAGTGTATAAATATGAAAATCAAAAATTTTCAATTAATTTTATTTTTTGCATAGCTTCGAAGTCGACGATCATTTTTTTTTTCTGAAAACGCGAAAAAAGAATTTGTTTTCAGATGAAAAGTAGAAGCTTGATGCAGAAAGCGAGTGAAGCGCAAAGCCATACATATTTATAGAAAGCATTTCGTTTTCATTTATTAAAAAAGTGAACGATAAAAACAGCGCAATCTTGTACTTCGAGTGCATCGAGCATTTGTTTCAAACAAAGTACAAAGCTTAACATTTATTCTAAGAAAAAAAAAATTGTTTTGCTTTTGCTTTTCTGTATCTTCTATAAATGGCATTAAAAGTGCTCATTTGGGGCTTCCTCTCATATCTATTGCTGTGGTTTGTCATCATAAGAATTTTTATCGCCATATGCAGTTTATGAAAGAGAATAATTTTGTTAAAGATCAAAATTCATAGAATTTCCTTAAGTTTTATTTTATTTTATTTTTTTGATTTGCGAACTATCGAAAAAGATTGCGAAATCCAATTTTCCATGTAATAAATGAAAGAGTAAATTATTCTGCTTAACTAACTGTCCAGCTGTGTTTGTGTCATTATCGGCTAACTTTGACAATTAAAGCAGACTCATTTTTTGTTTTATCAACACTAATAAATTCAATCGCCTCATCTACGCCGATTAACCAATTCGAAAATTTTTACGCAGGCAACCAAAAAGTTAACTGGTGGTGCGGCTCCGTTTCGAAAACGTGTCGAAAAATTTGAAGACAAAAAAGCAGAAGCAGAGGAAAAGAAAGAGGACGAAAATGTTGTTAAAATTTTCTTTGACCCTGCACACTACACTGTGCTCGAGAACGTTGGTCAGTTCGCGGTAACAGTGAGCCGGGAAGGAGACTTGAGTCACTCGGTTGCGGTCGACTTTCGAACTGAAGACGGCACCGCAAACGCCGGATCGGACTTTGAAGGAATCGACGACACGATAATTTTCCGTCCGGGTGAAGCGCACAAAAAGGTACGTTTTGGTCTGCAAAAGTTATTTTAGCAGTTTTACTAACATGACTTACTCTGCTTCAAATTATTCACAAAGGTATACATTACTGTGATCGATGACGATGTGTTTGAAGAGGACGAACACTTTTACTGTTTCCTTTCTAATCCGCGTTACATTCACTCCGAAAACCAAATGAATGGAGGACCGGGCGCTCCCTCTTTACCTGAACTGCAGCTCGCAACTCCCGCAATCGCAACTGTCATGATTTTGGATGATGATCACGGTGGTGTATTTGCTTTTCCCGAGCCGCAAGTAGAAATTTGCGAAGCGGTTGGAATGTACATGTTGCCTGTAACTCGTTTTAGTGGCGCTCGCGGTCGGGTACGCTTACCGTACAGAACCGTCGAGGGAACTGCCAAAGCGGATAAAGATTTCGTCGCAGCCGAAGGAGAGATTGTTTTCGAGAACAACGAATCCTCGTAAGTAAGCGAAATCGATTCGCTTTCTCTTCTTATCTTAAATTCGCTTTCTCGCTTTCAATCTCACTGTGCGCGAAACGCAATTGTTTGCTCTTTTTGTTCACGTTTTTCGCACCTAATTGCGGCTCTCGCTTCGTTAGGATATATTTTAACGCAGAATTACGCAAAATTTATACGAAGTTTTACTTTTTTATCTTTTATTTCAAAAAATTCATTTCATTACTTATTGAATAAGCCATTCACGTTTCTCGTTCGTGAAAGCTTTTCTCGCCAAACGTGCAAGTGAAATATTCATTTACAATTATTGTGCGCTTGCATTCAAAACGCAAGTCGAAAGAAATTATTTTAACTTTGATTCGCTTTTCCAGCCAATTAACGTCGAAAATATAAATTTGAGTAAATTAATATTTTACAACAACAAAGCCAAGTGAAAATGGCGCTCGCATTTATTCATTGAGTAAAGCAATTGCGAGCAGTCGTTTACTTAGAACGCTTTTACAGCGAAAGTAAATTTCACTTAATTTGCTCACTTGCTTAGATCAAAGTCTGTTTGATTATCGTCTGAAAGTGTTTGCACACTATTTTTTCGGACGCACACGCTTCATTCAAGCCTTCACACAATTCTTTCTACATTCTTATGTCTCGTAAAATATTGGGTAATAGTAACAATAGCGAGGCATAACGCGGCAAATGTTAACCCGCCTTTGAATTCAAAAAAGCGATTTTTTTCTTCCTTTTTTTGATCTGCTAAAATATTTATAGCGAAAATGTAAACGACGACAAAGTTGATTCAATAAGAAAAACACAATGCATCCATTTTAATTTGCATGATGCAGCCTTTTTCCTCAAATAAGAATTCGCTTTTAAACTGTTAGAAGAATTTTTTCAGATAACTTTAATAATATTTAATTAGATAGTTTTCAAAAAAGGTTTGAATATTTTGAAAAATAAATTTCTAAGAAAATTTACGATCAATTTTTACGCCAGAATTCAGTCAGACTTTGTTCGCACATTTTTGTCGGTTGAATAGCAAAAATGAATTTATCGATTTTCACAGGTTCAATAGAAAAAGTATACAATTCGAAGCAAAAATAAAATTTTCTAATTCATTAAACCGACGTCTAGATGACGTAATGACACATTGAATTACAGTAATTGCTGGCGCTTCAAAATGAAGACTCGCCATAATTATTATCATGTTTATCAGACGTAACTTTTGTCTCAAACTGATTGATTGATTGATTTATCTTTTTCACCAAACATTAATCCTATTTAAATGACTTTTAACTTGAGTCAATATTCTTAGATAAACTTAGCTAAACATTTTCCCAGACTTGATTTTCTATTTTATTTTATTTTAATTAGCTTTTCTTATTACAAAAATAAGAAAATTCAATTCAGTCAAAGAACATCTCAAGAGTTCTCATTAGTTTCAAGCAAAGGAAGATTAATTAATTCAGGAGTTTCATTACTCAACTAGAACACTGCAATTTAGAAATATTTTAGTTTTGAATTCTATTGATGAAGTTAAAAAACAATATTTATGATGTTAATATATTATTAATGAGTCTTTTTCGAAAATTGTGTTGTTTTAAAGGTCGAAATTACATGCGTAACACAGTTTTTCAACTTAGGAAGTGAAAGTTTTGAAAATTTTAAAAATTAATTACGAAATGCCATTTTAAGGTGTGATTGCAACAAGTTTCATTGCTAAAAATATCATAAGCTTAGTTTTTCAAGAATGATTGATTTTTAAAAATTTTTTCCTATTTATTTTCGGCCATGGCAATAAAAAAGCTAATTTTTCTATGTCACCAATTTCCTTCAATTTTATATTGAATTTTTCACGCCAAACAAGGAAATTTGTTTTACTATAGTTTTTTTAACAGTTTGCGTCAAAAGTAACGTTTCAATATTTTTAGAATATGAATATAGAATATTTGAGATTCGAGTTTTGCTGTACAAAACTTAGAGAAAAATACTAAAATTCTTTTCATGGGCATTAATGCACAGAAAGAAATATTAACGTGCTAACAATAATTAAATATACAGCGAAAAAATTTTTTCTCTTGTGTGCCAACGAAAGCAACTTTTTCATCGAATTTTTTTAAATGAAAGTAATTTCAGTTTCTAATTACCTTAGTTTTAGTCTTAAAGTGACAAACGATTGAGCCGCAAAAAATGTTATTAATATACTAATTAATTTGATTAGAAAATTATGTTAGTTTTGACATATTATAAACTTAAAGAAGCTTTTTTATTCAAAACAAATCGTATGAAACTCGAGTGTCTGTTTGCTCGAAGCAAATTTTTGCAGCTGAATTTATTATGAAATTCTCACGCGAGCAATTTGCTTTACTTACATTTATTGCATCTGCAGGTTAAACATTCTCTCTTGCTCAAATAAAATCTATTTTCACTTTAATTCTTATTAAAATTTGGAACAATTCGAACAGTCTGCTTGAAAAAGCAAAAATTTGAAGCTTTTTTGCTAATTTTTTATTTTGTTATTTACTTTCCGTTTTACAAAAAATTCTTATCTCGGTCTAAATTGGATTTTTAACGCAAGAAAATTTATTTTATTAGTGTAATAAATTTTCAGAATCATATTCAAGCGCTTAAATTTGCGAAAACAATGAGTTACGAATAGAAAAAATGTTTTATTTTACATACCCAAACCAAGTTTATCGTTTATGAACAAGAATGTGCCTATTTTTCAACCTTTATTGTCATTTGAAATGAAATTTTTAGCTTGTTGAATCTTGACAAGCTTTTGCGTTTTAATAAAACTTGATTTATTTGCATAAAATGCGATTCTTATAGTAATGATGAAAATGTGTTGAGCTTTATGCTTCATGATAAAAGATGAAGTGAATAAATTTAAGTGAAAAGCTCTTTATTTCTTAAAATTTTGAAAATAGCGCTAGAAAACAATGCATTAAACCGATTGCAGTCAAATAAAATATGGTAATGCGTTAGTTTTCATGCTCAGAATGAAAACTCACAATAATGGAATTTGGCAGGTTCAAACTTCAAATGCAACGAATATAAATATAACCAACTACGAATAAAAGCAAAAACAAATTTCGATTTGCATGATTAAAAAATAAGAATTTGGAAATTAAATTTTTCCAAAATGTTTAAGTCAAAATTTGTGCGCGATTTAATTTGGTTGATGGAGGATAGAAGGTTTTTGCAAAGAATAAAAATTTTTATTGCTTCAGACTTGTTTTTTAAAAAATAAAAACGTTTTTTTTAGTATTTTAAAAATCAAAACCAAATTGCTTCGCGTTCAGCAATAATTAATTGAAGACATTTGATGTCAATGAACTGAGAAATGAGACACGAATAAAAATATTAATTTTAGAGGCAACGAAGAAAAAAAAAGCAAAATAAATGAATAGCGTCGAAGAGATATTGCGTTTCTTGCATATTCACCATAAAAGCAGAAAGAAGCGCAGTTAACTTTTGCGCTCGTGTCATTCGAGAAAATTATTCACTGAGCGTAAAGTGAACGCATTTCTTCACTGATGAAATTAAATTACATTTTTACTATTTTCCCCTTTTATTTTTCACCATTTCACTGAACAGCGAAGCGGCGCTCGGCTTTTGATGCCTTGCAGTGAAGTATGCTTTTCGGCGCATTGTTTATATGTTCACATATTTTGCCTGTTTATCGTTTTCTTTTCGTTTTTTAAATGAACGATCGTTGAATTTTTGCAGTTTCTCGATGTCGGGAAAATAAATTTTGCTTGGTTAGCTTTTTTTCTTGTTGATTTCAAGCACTTGAATCTATAAATTCGCTCAAGCTTCTTTCTTGCGCCGAATGCAAATTTATTCATGTATTTCTCTTTTGAGTGTATTCACGCTCACATTTGCAAAAAAATATAAACACAAAACTCCCACTTCCAAATTATTCATGGCTTTGATCATTTGCATTTTTTATACCACAAGCTTAGACGTTATTTTTATTTACTTAATTCACTGCAAGTATTTATTTAATTGATCAATTTTGTATATTGAGTTTTTAATATTAAAAATTTTTCGAGCAAATATTCTTTAAAGTTTAAAAGGCAAAGTGAAATATTCATATTTTTGCTTACGATTCTTAAGTGCTTTGCATCTTTTTAGATAAAAATGCGATAAATTTAAAGAATATTTTGAATGAGCTTTTTCAGTGGAAGTTCTTAAAATTTGCTGTTTCTGATTTTAAAAATACTCTTTTATTGATTTTAAACTTGCTTGCTTGCGTAATCGAATCTTTCGAAATCTCTTCATATAAAATTAAACGCAAAACTTGATGACGCGATTTTTGTTTAGAATTAGTACACTGAGTTTCTATTAATTTTGTTTATCGTTAAACAATATTTATTATGAATTTAATTTTTAATTATTTCTTGAGCTTTAAATTTGAAAATGAAAATATTGACTTCTTTTGTATCATTTTTTAATTTACATAAATTTTTGCAATAACAATGCGTTAAAAAAGGTTGAAAAACTTTGAGATGTAAACGAATTGTGTTTCAAATCCCACTTGTGAAATAAGAAGAGAGTAAAATATTTGACTTAATATTATTCACGAATGAACAATGCTTTTTTGATTGAAGATATAAGAAAAACGCTCGATTCATTCTTGTAGAAAGTTCACTCGTTTTAGATATTTTAATATTCCTTTGAGTGTACAAAAGTCAAATTCGTTCTTACTATCACATTGTGGAAAACTCACATATTTAAGGCAATATTTGAGATTAATATTATTCTAAAATTCATCGCAACTTTTAATACAAAATTGTTTCCTCTACTGTCATATTTTTTATTTTCGTTGTTAAAAATTTGCTGATTGACATTTGCTTAAAGCCAGTGTCATGAATATTAGTATTTTACGTCGGTCAAAAAACAGAAGAAACGCTTAATAGCGATTAAATATGCATCGGTCGCATTAATCAAAAGCATTTTTTGTTTTCTCGGTCTCATGTTTTAAGAATTTTCACACATTTCATTCTTTCTCTTTTCAAATATTTATATGACTGAAAGATGAAAAAAAGTGAAAATTGCTTTCATGATATTTTTATTTAAAATTTAAAAATGAATTTGCGAAAGGAATTTTAAAAAATATCAAAAATTTAAGTTTTGAAAAGTTTGAATTAAATAAAAATTTCAAATTATATTTTTATCACCTTTTCCAAGCTTTGAATATACTCTTTATTATGCTATTTCTTCTATTCGATTTGCAAAATTTATATTTGAATACGGCATATGAGTTACTTATTTTTCCGAAAAACTTTTATCGAAAAGCTGAATTAAGACTTTTGTAGAATTTTCTCTTCAAAGAAACTTTTGAAATTTGATGCTCTTGTTTGTTTCGCAAGATTCAAATGGCCTTTCGATTATATTAGATTTCGTTTAGATTTTTTTCACTATTTAGTGAAGCAAGAATAGAATTCGCCGCAAAAGTAGCTGAGTTTATGTGAACATTCCGGTGCATAGTAGCTTGAAAATTTTAGAAACGATTTTGAAAGCACAAATCGCTTTTTTTTGCACCTTAACACTTAATCAAACTTAAATTAATGCAATTAAAAGAGAGATTATAAACTAAATGACAAAATTGAAGCATTAGTGACTTTGAAGTAAATGATTCAGATAAAAGTAAGTTCCTTAAGTTTACGCTTCAAAATAAAACAGAATTCTTTCTAAGCGAAAAATTATTAGTGCGTGTAATCAAATAAATAAATCTTTTAATTCTTCATAGTAAGAAAAGGAAGCTAGCACTGAAGCTTTTTCTTCTTTTGACTTTCTCTTTCGTCGTAAAAGTATTGTCGCTTTCATTATTTATAAGATTTGTAAAAAATATGATTTTACCGTTTGAAATGAAAACAAGAAATTGTTGAAATACGCTTCTTGATTCGCTTTTTCCGCAGAGGTGCTTTAGAGAGAAGTTCCGAAGCATCGATCTGATCGAAAAAACAAATAAATTTTCAAAGTCTAGTCGAAAGATTTAAATTTTTGTTTTCGCTGCTTCCGAAGAAGCCTTACTAAACTCAAACACGATTTTTAACATTGATCTGCAGAGGTTTACTTGTATTGGGAAAATGAAGTCGTTTGACTTTATTACGTTTCACTGCTTCGAAAAGAAACACATGAAACCGTATATATAAAGCTAAAAAAGATTCACACATTTGAAACTCACAAGTTTGCTACTTACTTATTAAAGTCTTTATTATCACAAATATCTTTATTATTGACTTAGTCTACTCTTATTTTACATTTTTCACCCACATCAACAATTTTAGAGAAGCATTCACTTATACAATGCTGACCAAAAATTTGCTTATCATATTCATTTGTTTAATATTGAAATAAATCAGTTTTGAATGGAGAATGAAGATCATCACTATGATTATCACTTTAACAATGTACAGTCAACGAGAGAATGTTTTGCATTTAATCAAAAAATAAATCAACTTTTATTATAGACTTAAATCGTTAATCTGAATGTTAAGACAAGTGGAAAATATTAAAAATTATGTTATTAGCTTTTACAATTGAATATGCTATTCACATTTAATATGGCAGGTGATTAAATTACACTGTTTTTCTTAGCTCTAATCTGAATTTTGCATTTAAAATTTGCGTTATAAGTGTTGATTGAAAGATTAGATGCAAAACTGTGATGATGCCAGAATCCATTCTGAAGATTTAATGTTCTAAATCTAAATCTCGAATTAATTCTGATGATTTAGCTTATAATTAAAATATCCACTTTTGAAGTAAAATCTGAAATGGTAAAAACATGAATTAGAGCTTCTAGGCCGAATTCAAAAAATTTATGAACCAAGAAAGACATGAAATCGTTTGTCAGGAAAAACAGGAAAAAGGCTCGAAAAATGTTCAAAACTACATAAATTTTGCTTCAGAATAAACACAGATCATTAAAAAAAATCATTTTTTAAATGACAAAGAAAAAACATAAAAGCTCATTACATTAAAAAGAACATTAAACCATTTACCTTTTAACTTTATTATCCGGCGTATCTTTCAAAAATTTTTATTCAAAGCAGATACAAAAAGTGTCTTTCGTATATAGTAAGCATAGATAGGAGAAATACCTGCACTCTCTCCGACACACGACACAAAAAATTTAGAATTTGTAAAGTTTGAAAATGTAATTTTAAGTTTAAAAAATTTTCAAACATTTGCAAACTTTTTAAATTACTCGCTCGAAACTATACTTCATCACTAGTTTTTACTGATTTAAAAGAATAAATTTTTGATTTCACTTTTTTAATTAACAATTAATTTGCTTTTATTGAAATCTTTTAATTAAATTAATTAACTTAAAATATTAAAATTAGGAAACGAAAATTTTAGGCTTTTCATTCGCGAAAAATAAAATTAGTTTAATAAATGTTTTTGAGAATGATCATCTAACGGAAATTAAAGCATCTTTATAATTTGAATCCACGCTAATGCTTTTGTCAACGTAAATTGAACTTAGTCATTCGAAATAGGAAGTAAAGATAAAATTTAACTGTTTACAGAGCTATCTTATCATTAATTTTATTTGGAAAGTTTGGCGTTTATTTTACATCCACTTGTATAAGGCGAAAATGGCTTTTGATTTTGTCTTTGAATGAAATCTTTTTTCAGTTTTGTTGCTTTTACAGTTTTCTTGGCAATTTATTTGCTGCGCTCACTTCACCTATGGTTAACCATTTTTAATGGGTAATTGTTCTAGAAAAAGCATTGTTCTGAACAAAAAGTTTTCACGATGAGCTCATTGATTATATCTTATTCAATTAAACGCCCGAGAAGAGTACCTATGATTAAAAATTTTCTTTTTTTCGCTGCAAACAACAAGTTGCAAAAAATTGATTTTATATATTGTCTTTTGTTGCTATTGTTGAGATTTTCAATCAATCAACTTTATTTGTCAAATGACAAGATGTCAGAATTAGTCTACACCTTTGAAGATAAAATCGATTTGTAAAAAATGAAATTTTAAATTTTTCTTTACAAATTCTACAAATTCTTTTAAAATTTTTGGAAATCAAATTTTCTCGAACACTTCTCGTCAAATTATTGAAAATTTTTGAAGAATGGATAAATACAGAATTATCACAAAAATGAATTCGAGTTCTAGGAACACCACTCGTGTCCCATTTCTTCGTGCTTCAGATTTCGCAAATTGAAAAAAATCTCTCCATTTTAATGGAATGTTGTGATATTTAATTTGATTTTTTGAATCAGAGTGACATATTTCAGATCTCTTCGTTTCAGAACTCATTTTAGATAAAGAACTTGTTAAGTTGCTCAAGTTAATTAAGTTAGTTTTATTGCTTATCTTTGTTCTACTTGCATTAATTACAATATTCAACTCATGACTTTATTTGATGTGTGTTTATGTAAAGTTTCATCACTGATTTCGTCATTATGATCATGAGAGTTTAAGAAATCCTTTTGAGAATTCAAATGCTAATTTCATCCATTTTAATTTTTGTTTAACAATCACGGTTTAAATGCGGGCTTATTCAGCTGATTTTCATCATACATCTCGCAAAAAATTTTGACACTGATGATTAACGGAGATATGGTAGTTAGGCGTCTTTAAAATTTTAAAGAGTGCAAAGAACTCATTAGATAAAAACGAAAATTCGATAAATTATTAAAGAAAAATTACAAACATCATCGTGTATCGCTCGTTTGTTTGCGCATATTAATTGCATAAAATTTGTAAATTGAATTTTGAAAATCAATTAAACGGCGAGTAAATTATCATTGCTTTTAAACTCATTGCTTTAGTTTTTAAGCGCTTGTAATCGATTTGAATTTGATAAAAAAATGTCAAAAGTTGTAAAGTTACATAATTTTGTCTTTACTCGAATAAACTAAAATCTCTTTATTTAAACACAAGTGGAAATGCTGCTATATTTTACTTTTAAATGAGTTTAAATTTGATAAGATCTCTGATAAAATTGATATGTTTGGTCGAATAAGACAAACTTTTTTTCGAAAATGTATGTTTCAATATATGAAAACAAACTTGCAAAATCTTTGTAGAGCTTACCAATAATGATAAAAATCGTGAAAAACGTTGCTTGTTTAGGGATTAATAAGGGAGATTCAAACTCAAAATTTTTTACATTTTTTTTCTTTTTTTTTATATTTTTGGGTCAAAACTGCTTCTGCTTTTGGGTTTCTGCTTTTCTTATTTTGGGTCAAAACTGTGTTTATTTATAAAATGCTCTTCAACAGCATTTTAAATTCTTTTGTTCTTGTAGCTTACATCGTGTAAGTTGGCGGAACTTTTGTGAGAATATCTCTAAAACTGCACGAAGGGTTCTTTTGTTTGCTTAATTCTTTCAATTCATTTTAAGCATTGAAAAAAATATTTTAAAGGAGAATTTAAACACGTATTTATGCTCATTTAACTAAATATTAAATGAGAAATGTGAAAGTATAATTCATTGTTAGCTTTATCAAGTAAATCTAAGTTTTGTAAGTTCTCTATTCTTTGGCATTCGTGCGGAAATATTAGTACACAGAGAAAGTAAAGTAGGGAAAGAAGCCATAAGATTGATACATTTGTATTTACTTTGATACTCTTTTGTCAGCTTTATTGTAATAGGTGACATAGTTGCGAACGTTGCTTAATTTCAAATCAATATTATGAAGCAAATGTTCGCTTTGTTCATTAGTTAGCGTATAATCAAAAGAAAAAATTTTTCCAAAGATTTTTTTTAATTTGCCAAATTCATGAAAAGGCGTAAAGAAGTCGATTTAGTTTCGTACAAATGAATCGCTGCATTATGCAAGTGCGATTTTGATTTAATTAAATCGAATTATTTGAATTTTGTTTCTCGTGAATCGAAATCCGATTGCTTTCTAATGCGCGCAAAATACTGACTTTCGCGAATCGAAGTGAACTTGTTTATGATGCATTGATTTATCTAACAGAGCAGAAATTCCATTACAAATAATTGACAACGAAAGCTATGAGAAGGACGCCACATTTTATGTCGAACTGTTTAACCCGATAAGAGATGATGAAGAGAATGGCGGAAAGAACAATTCGCCGAAATCAGAGCTGTCGAAAGATCAAGAGAAAGTCGCA
>NCKU01002368.1:0-19478 GCA_003675995.1 Dinothrombium tinctorium
CATTCGAAAAGAACGTCGTTCATGTGTCTTTTAAATGTAGAAAAGTTTCTTATTCTCTCTTATGCGTTTTCGGTTTTACCTAATTTATTATCCATGAAATTTATGCCATTCGCATAAAATCGACTTCAACGTGATTAATGTTGCGTTTTTTTGGAAACACTTAGAATTATTAAAAATCGCTTCTCATATATGTTGCAAATGCACTTCAGAGGTTTTATTTTTCAATATTATTTGACGAATGAGCAATGCTTTGAAATATTTCACGCATCGAACCGTTGACAATGTGCGAGATTAACATCGATGAACTTTTCAAATCCAATTTGATCTCAAACCTAAAATAAAAATCGCTGAGTACATATTATCGACCGTAACGCTTCATATCGCAGCTTGTGTATAATCTTACCACTTGTGCGCTGTTGCTTACCTTCGAAACTGTTTAATTATATCATTTATTTTTAAAAACAACCCGAAATCGTGAAATTCGCTTAATTGCTATTCTTTGTGCGGCTGTAAATCTTGCTCTGCCGTTGCTCGCAAGATTCGCTTTAACCGATTCACGTTATCATAATCATTATCATCATTTGCAGAATGGATAAATAGATTGTAGACGTAAAAAAAAACTGTGAACACACAAGAAAACTAAAATGAAAGCACGCGAATGATAAAAAACAATTTACAAGAAAGTAAACATTGTTTTTCTTTTCAGTTCATCGAAAAATTTCAAGAAGTGAAAGAATCAACGCGTAGTGCAGCACAACATAAAACTCAAGCTAATGGCAGCGTAGGAACACCAGTAACTTCATCAAGCTGTTCTCCGTGTCCAAGCAGCAGAAGTCATCGATTGGATGAAAGCGAGGAGTCAGTTAGTACAAATACTCACATCGGACTGGAGAATGTTTTGAATGCAGCTTCTTTACATCAAAATGATATAAATGCGCTTAAATCTCCTCTTACGGCGCACCAAAGAAGTCAAAGTCTGTCAGGATTGCAGGCCAATAAAGTGAGTTTTCAATTTACTATTCTTTCTATATCTATTATTAAAGCGTAAATAATGTTTGTTACCATTACTTGTCAGAAACTAATTCAATTAATGCTTCAAGTTCTGCCTGAAATAATCGTGTCAAGCATTTTAAAATTTTGTTTCATAAAATACATTTTTTAACCTCATACTTAAGATRTCTCAACTAATTTATACTTTATATCAGTTAAATYYAAAAATTCATTTAACCGTAAAGCAAGTTTATTTCCTTAGAACAGCACATTTTCGGAAATGATAATTAGTTCCATTAACTTTAGCTTTTTCCTCTAATTTTTTAATAAGCTAAGTAATGAGGTTCAAATCTTAGAAAAAAAAAACAACTTTCTTCTCAAATTAAATATCGATTGAATCAGGATTTAATTTAATTGTGTCTTGCGATAAATATTTAAGATTTTATGTTTTTTTTTTTATATTTTTATTTCCAAAAGTGTATTTACGATCTATTTTCCCGCATTTTATTGCGCCAAAAATGAGTTTAATACAAAGCATAGAAAGCTATCTTCTGCGCTTTTAAAGTTTGTCTTGCAATTTTTTCAGACTGAAATGTTTTACAAAAATGAAACATTATGCTATCTCAAAGCTTAAAGATTTCTCTTGTCAATAACAACGGAAATACGGCGCAGCAACCGACAGCATCGCTTTTTTGTCCATAAATTGTCTAGCTCGCAAATTCGATAGATAAGCATTGAATAAAATATAGTCTAGTAGTATTAGTCACATTCTTCGGGCTCTTGCTATTAGAATTTCGCTGCTTAACATTTTTCGACTATCACGTATGAATAACGAATAAAAGGATGTAAATAAGTTTTTTCTTCAAAAAAAGGTTTTCAATTTCATTCAATAAAAAGCATTCTCATTTATATTTAATTTAAAGATTATTTTCGTTATTTTTTGAAGTTCATTTACATTGGATGCCAGTGCGCTTACCTTTATTTAAAAATATTCTTTCATTCATTTATATTTATCCGAGTTATTTTCAATGTATTATCTCATTTCTTGATTCAAAAAAACTTTCTTTTCAAGCATTGTACGGTTTGCTATCTGTCGTCGGTGATTTCCATTTGATCTTCTCATATCGCTTTAAATTGCATATTTTCATAAACAGTTGCTTCGAAAATCTTTTTAAAAGCTTTCTGTTTGCTTTTTATTACCTATTTCTTTCGCTTGTTTCAATTTTCTTTTCATCCGGGATCACTTTACATTTTCAGTAAAAGCTCTAACTATGTAAAAGCACATTGCGCAGTAAAGAAAGAAAGCAAACAAAAGTATTCAACTACAATCAAAATTTCCCCTTCTCCTATGTCTAATGTATGAAATGCTCAAAGAGCTGTGAATTTTATGAGAAGTTTACTCAAATTTTAAGGAAATGTTAATCGTGCATTGTAAGCGATTATGAAAAAATGCAACATTATTGCTCTTGCAACCTTACATTTTATTATTTCCGTTAAAATACAGTTAAGCGCGCAAACATCTGCAATGACATGTGTAATATGTGTTCATTGTTCAACTTTGTTTGAAAAGGATGTTTGTTGTTTAAAAATTTAGACAATCGAATGGTATTATGGGAAAATACAGTCGAAGATACTACCAAGATTGCAAGATAGCGCTATTACAGAAACTAATTTTTGATATTAACACCGCTGATATGCTAGGGAATTATTTATTTTCATCAAATCATTTTCAAACATATCCATTAGCAAAATTATTGCAGCCTTGAATTAGCCACTATCCCAATCATGTAAGGCATAATGCATAAAATATAAAACTATTTTGGACAAAATGTTTTGACAAGCATTAAAATCGTTGTTTTGTTGCACGAACTCTTAAACAATTAGAATGAATTATATCTCGTATACACTCATTAAAACTTACTCGAAACTCATTATCACGCATTTTTACACAAGACGTTTGTTCGTGATAATCGATAAATTAAAAAATTTAATGAAGCCTTAATCGCTAATAATGCGGTTTCATCGATAAACAAATGAAACAATCATCAACATTTTCTATCATAACCCTAGTGTCAACTACAAGATTCGTACCCAAGAAAATTTTACAAATTAATTGAAATTTTTCCCGTCATTTATTTAAATTGAAAGGGCAAAATTTCTCGATAGAATTCGAGAATGGGCAATTCACTCAGAGTTTGATTACTATTCATAATTAATTTATACATAATTTGTTGAAATGTTTATAAGCATGTATTCATTTTAACATAATGTAAAAACTATTTCTATGTTGTATTCTCTATTTATTCTCACTTCTTCGCCTTTATATTTCGTTCGCTCATTGCATTTTTAATGATACCTGTAAAATGAGTGCAGAATTTTCTTTTCTTTGCTTTTTCTTTAAGTAAAGCGATTTATTTACAATTTCGAAAGCAGCGATTCAATTTGAAATCAACTCATCATAGTGAAAACATTTCTCGTTTCATCATAAATAAGTGAAATCGCGAAGAATCTTTACAGATTTGAACAAAGTTTCAGATACTAAAAACGTACGTTACTGCGAAGCATGACAATTTTGTACATTATAATACATTCAAGCTCAAGTTATTCTCGCTTTCATTGCAGTCTTATTTTCTGAATTTATATCAGCATGGTAGGTTTATATCAGGTATTTTATCGAATGAATTACAATGTTGTATATATTATTTCTAATCCTATTATCTTTATTATGTTTCACTGCTTTCGTTCTCTTTTAATGTTTAATCATTTTAATGAAATTCTTACTGCACCTCTCACAAGTCAGCAATTTAATGAAAAATTTAGTTGCAGCTGTTTACTTTGTTCAAAACACGCTATGAACAATAAAATCATTAATTTTCAAATTAAGCGCTTGCATTAAAAACATGTTGCTTACGAGCGCGAACGCTGCAGTACTTAATATAGTATTCGTAAGTATGATTAATAGAATAATAGTTAGTAGTAACAGTATTAGTTAGTAGTTAATTATTATAATATACGTAATTGCGCAAAAATTATATTAAAAACAAGTTTTTCAAATTTGTTAAAGTTTTTTTTTTGCTGCGTTAAATTTTAAAAATCAAAGTTTTTCAAATCTAACACAAGAATTTTCACCCAAAGTTGTTATTAAATTCAATAGTAAAAATTTTTCCTTATTTCAAGTAAAAAGTTTCTGATATTTTGAAATACATATCTAAAATTAGCTCAATTTCAAATTTCCCAACATAAAAACATAACGAAATCGAATTGATTTTCATTTTTTAAATCGTTTTTTTTTAATTCTTAATTGAATTCGATAAAAACTTATCTATTTCCACAAATGAATGTGGTAAATACAGTCAAACTTTTGTTTATTAAACAATTTGGTGCCTAATTTACATTATAAAATTTTCCTTATTAAAGACGTAAACCAACTTTGTCCGGAAATATTCGAAATGAACATTTTCAAAAATCTATTAAAACCAATTTAAAACGAATTTTCTATATTTCTCGAAAAACTCGCCTGAGCATTTAGTTTGAGGAAAATGATTATTTCGGATGACGATTATTTTTCAATAATTTTTTACAAATCTTTTATTTGAATCCCAAAATCATTAATCACAAATCACAAAAATATCAATTTTTACATTTGAACGTTTATTTCGGTGAAGAACTTTCGAGAAATGTGCTGTTTTTAATATGTCGTTAAAATCCGGATTAGGATACACCATCGAGTAAATAGACAGCAATATACACTTCATCATCTTCAAAACAAAATTTCTTTTTATTCCTTTTCCTCCAATATGTTGGTTTATTTATAAAGAATTAAGTCTTTTTATGCATTTTCATATCAGTTTACGATGACAAACATTAAAAATATATTTGCAAAATGAAAACCATCGTTCTACAGCAAACGTGCTCAAAAGTGTAAATTTCAAAATTATTCTCATAATAAATTCAAAAATAACTTTATGAATTATTCTTTCACTTTTTTGATTCCATTTATTTATATTGTATGAATTTTTTGCCTCATCTATCTAAAAAACTGACCCTCTTACCAACAATTTCTGAAGATTTTCTGTCTGTCAAATGTGATTTTCTATTTATAGTAATTTATCTCTTTTTTTTGGTCGTAGGGGTACAAGCGATCAGTCAAGTTTCTTAGTTTTGTGATAAATAAAGTTTCTAATTTTGCATTTATATCAGCGTATATTCAAAACATTTTATGAAAATTTATGATTTTCAAGTGACTTATATGATTATGTTCTAAATGTGAAATAAAATGTGATTTATGTAATTCTTTACCTTTTGATTTTGAATTTTTTTTCAAATTTGGCATTTATATAACCATATATGTCATTTTAAGATAAAAGATTTTTAGCTAAAAATATGTGATAACAAAAAATTCTATCTCTAGTAATCACTTTTTCACTGCTGACATTCTAATACAGATTATTATTTATTTATTATAAATAATTTTTATAATGCAGCTTTTTATCTGCCGCACAGAATAGATGTGTGCTTGTTATAGTAACGTTACCACTTTGAATACCATTTTTCACCATTACCACTTTTGTTAATAAAAAGGTTTGGGATGGCAATAGTCAGTCATAGTAGTGGGAATGGTTAGTAATGAGAGGGACATTAAAAGTTTTATGGCGATGGTAATGAGGCTGGTAATTCAAACCCTTTTCTACGCACACCTCTAATATAGAGCTTTTTAATTATGCTTAATTAAAAATGTTAGAGAATATTATATAATAACATACTATTTAGACATTTTTAGCCTTAAGTTAAAATGTTGGTAAAGATTTTTGTTAAAAAATGCCTTAAATCTTGAGGATTGCAACAATATCCTGATGAACTATCTTTTGCTTGATTTTATTTATTTATTTTTTGGTGACCTCTACCAAACTTGCATGAAAAACGTATTAAACATTTTGATTTGTTTGTACCACATTCTAAAATTGATTTGACACTTAATTTGGGCCGGAAAACTGCGTTTAAAATTCGCGTAATTAAAAACAGCTTAAATTTTGTAGCACTTTAGTTTTTTAAATTAAATTTCATTGCTCACTTGATTAATTTTCCTTAACAAAAATATGTCAAATCTGAGAAAATGGTCAATGGAATTCAATCTACCGAGAATTATTTCACATTTTTACAAATTATAACATTTCATTGAGAGTTTCATATTTATATTAAACATTATAAAAATTTTGCGCATTTTGAAAGTATATACGCGTGAACTCGGATTTTTTAAATTTTCTTTATGAATAGTGAAAATAATAAGATTGAACGTAAAACAGGGTTGAAAATAAATAAACAAATAAAAATTAAAATTAAAATCAGTTTCACTTTAGTCATTGTTGTTCTATACTCTAACATCCCGGCTATTGAAATTGAAAAGACTAAAAAATTTTGTCTATTTATTTTTAAAGTGGAAAATTATTTCATATTCTCTCAAAATATAAGAAATTTTAAAATCCGACATGAGATGATAATCAAACCAAAGGAGCAAAATATAGTACAGAGCAAAAATTTTGACAATTACTAAAAGAAGAATAATTTTTAAAAACCTTCATGAATTAACTAAATGAATGTTGTTTTTTAATAGATTACAAAGTAAAGATTAATTGTTAAAACATTTATGATTTTTCCAATAAAAAAATAGCATTTTTTACTTAAACGCATCGAAAATGTCAAAATGTCCTCTTGGATAGATCTTAAATATTTTCAACATTTTTTGACTTTGTTCTTATAACTTATTGTTTCTACATCAATTCGGTCTAAATACAACTCGATCATTGCTTATATAAAGTTATTTCTCTAAATTATATTTGCATACAAAAAAGGAATTTAAAAATTCAAATTTGTATTTTACCAAGCACTGAGAAAAAATATTTTCAAAAATAAGTGTGTTTATCACAACAAAAAATTACTAACACTCAAGATAAAAATATTATTGTAAAATTTAATCAATTTTTCAAAATCTCAAAAATCATTTCGATATAACTGAGAGAAAAAATTTTTTATAAACTCAAACTGATCGAAAATTAGCGTAAAATTTTGTCAAAATCTAAATTGAAATAAAACCAATAAACGATAATAAAATTTTAGATAATTTTTAAATTTTTAGGTTCAAGAATTTTTTCATAACTGCTTTTGTGCTGCGAACTATTTCTTAGCCACCGAAATTTGTTTTTTCGGCACCACCTTTAGTTGCTTTTTGTGATTTTTTCACCGTTTTTTCTCTAAGATTTTTTATCTATTATAATAAAGCTTTAAATTAAGTTTTTACGCAGTTTTAAAAACTTATTTCAATAATTTCAAATAGAATTGAATTCATTTCAAAACACGAATTGTAATCACTACATGTTCGCGTATTTTAACCATTTTTAGTTTTTGTAAACTAAAAATTTGAGAATTTGTTGCAAAAAACATGAATTTTTTACGAAAAAAACAAGCAGCGAACGAAAAACGAAAAACTTTCAAAACTTTTGCTCAGTACTTTATGTATCTTAGTGAATCAATTGATTAAATGAACAATTAAAGAAATTCAGAAATGTGATCGAAAGAAAACTAAAGGATCGCAATAATTCAAACTCTTAATGAAAAAATTATACCATACTTTATAATGCACCTTACGTCTGAATAATTAAGTTTAAATTTGTTCCGGTTAATAGTTATATTAAAAGCAAACTTATTTTCAGGTAAAACTTGACAAAGATTTATTTTAGAAAATTTATAAAACGCTTACTACTATTGCAACGAATAAGTTTTCTGCACATTTTTGCATAAATTTCGATTTCCGCATATAAATCCGTGAATAATTTTCATTTTTAATTAATAGAAGTGCTCAAGAGTGCCAAATTTTTTTTAAGTCTAATTAATAATTTCTACGTATTATCATAATTTCATAAATGATCGATCGATTTACATTTTCGACAATTTGATTGAGTTACAATATCATTCGATGCATTTTCAAACTATTAAGTGCAATGTTAATCCTTATTTTTCTTCAAAAACTTTTTTTCAAGATAGGCAACTTTTTTCGGCCAATGTTGTAAACAAGTACATTTGTATAAGAAAGTTTGATGAGGCGAATAAAAGAAAAATATATATAATTAGAATAAAACGTTCGTTACGAGCCACTTGATTTTGTTTAATATTTACTAAATGAGCAAAAAAAAGTTTCATTCCGTGGTGAAGTGACTATTTTACTGAGTTTTTCGTCTTTGCGTTTCGCTAACATTTATCTGTTAATTAATGTGACAAAAAAATGTATGAAAAAAGTTTGAGCATTTATTAAATTTTATCTCATTGTTATTTCTCTCTCTCTTTTTCAATCGTTTCTTCATTCATAAAATCGCCGAATTTTTCTTTTAATTAAAATTTAAATCGAAACAAAAACTCAGTGCGATTGGTTTACTTTTACCTCGTCAAGCAAAAGTCTTTCTTATGCAATAACTGTTCGAGCTTAACATGGAAGAAGTTATTATTTCTTCTTTCATTTGAAATTTAATATCATGAATTACAAATGAGGCAGTTTCATTCTCTTATTTCAAAATTTGCACATAGAATCAAAAATCAACATTTTAAGCATTTTTTTCACTTGAAATTCAAAACCGTAAAATTAATAAACTCGCTACTTCTGTCGACGAAACTTTTCGTTCGCGTAAAGCGACGTAAATGAACAAATGAATAAGCAGAAAAGAAAGACAGGGCGAAATTTAGCGAGCAGTAGCGTAAGTAATTTTAATTTAATAAACGATGCGATTGCAAAATTCAATTTGCTTTTGTAAAATACGCTCGCCTTTTGTACTCTCGTTTTACGTCGAGTGTTAGAGTTCGTTTTCCCCTCTGAAAACATTTGTCGCGATCAATAAATATGTTGCTCTCGGAATGCTCGAAATAGTAATTAATGCTCGAAAACACTCCGAACAACGCAGTTATTCACTTCTTTCGCAATGTCTTAATTGAAACTGTGTTCAATGTCGGCTTCAATAAGATTCAACGGTGAAAATGTGTCAAAATAATCAACATGTTGAAGAGAGACGAGGCAACATAGTTTTGCAGCTTATGTAATGAAAAACAAAAACTTATCGAGTTCTGAAAAAAATCAAACTTAGGTAACTCATTAAAGAGATTTAAAACTTTTACAATGATTTAATTCACTTACTCGAACAATTTAAAATTTCTTTTATCAATATAAGGCGTTATACATTTACTTTGTTTGTGAATAATGAGATTTTCAACCTCTTTCATTTTTTCACACTATTTACAATGACGTTTGTAATTCACTCTCGCTGATCTGTGCAAACATTACACTGTATGCTTGTAACTTAAATTTCATTATCGGCTTATTGGTTCTTGTCTTGTTTTTGGCTCAGAGTAGTTCAATTTAGGTTCTAGACAAACTCTATTTCTCATTGCCAGAATTTTCATCTTTATTTGACGTCAAATGTGCAAAGATCGATGCCACGAAGCGAAGTTTGCTTACGAATAAGTTGAATAAAAATCGAATAGTGAAGGCACAAATTGAATTTGCTTTTTACGCGATGCAAATTAGCAAAGTTTAACGATTTGCTTTTTTATTATTTTCTTTCTTAACCATAGGTGTTGACTGAGAGTCCCAAGCATCACAAAGATAAACTAGGTTCAACAATTTTGTTACCACAATCGACGACCGAAGCTCAGTTGCGATATGAAAACGACCGACTGAAGCTAGCCTTGGCACAAAGGTTTCTCTTTGAGATGATGTCGCGCGAAGTAAACTCGAGCTTCTTCTTTTATCACTATAGTTCAGCAAATGCGAAAAAATGGGAAATTGAGTTGCAAACGTTGAAGAACAACAATTCGAGGCTGACGAATGCGTTACAAGAATCGACTGCAAACGTGGAAGAATGGAAGAAACAGTTGCAAGCGTTGAAAGATGAAAACAGCAAAATGAGACTAAAAGTGAGCTAATTTTAATACTCGCTTTAAGTGTATTCTTTAATATTATTTTACAGGTTATTGAATTGGAAGCGAGTCACGGTAATCCTGAAGCTATCGCCGAGCTGCGAAAGGAAATTGGAAATCTTCGAACTAAGGCTGAGTCTCTAGACGTTGAAGTGAAGCAAAAGGACAAAGAAATCGAATTAATGAAGGAGCGCTTAGAAGAACGTATTCACATTTATAGTACAAATCAAAATGTGGAGGATAAGTTAAAGGTTTGAAGCACGTTCGTCGACGCTTTTCTTGCTTCATTTCGCTTTTGATTCCGATTTTTAGATGTTATTAAATGAGAATGAAAATTTAAGAACTCAATTGAATCGTCTGCAAGATCAAAGTGATACGTCAAAGGTCTCTGACAAAGCAAAAAAGTCAATGTTGGATCAGCTGAACGTGCGTTTAGCTCTCAACATTCAAGAACTTAGATCTATACAACAAGAACTTACTGCATTGCTCAATACATCTTGATGTTAAGTTGTCGATTAATTATGTTTCACTCAACAGCAAAGCGTAATCCCATTCACCAAAGTTTATTCGGCAAATAGTGAAATGCCAGAATTATTTTATTCGAATTGCGAATCACTGTTCAGCTCTGCGATTCGGTTGTGTGTAAATATTCGAATCAATTTTAATCTATGATATTTACAAAGTTTTCCTTAGGTTAATCACGGTATAATAGTGTTTATGTTGTACAGTATTTTGTTGTGTACAGCGAGGCAACTAAACGCGTTGTGCCAAAAATGCACATTCGATTCTCTGTCGTTGAATGCTTAATAAATAAAAAAATTTTTAGATTATTTGCCGATGAATATCTTTTTCAATGTTTCCAAGCTGCTTTGCGAAGACTTCTTCCAGCATTTGCATGATCCTGGAACCAAAAACCAATCGTGATACACCCTCACAACGTAACAGCCCAGCTTATCGTGTCCATCGCACTTTTCTTCCTCCGCAGTATTTTTGCGCGCTTCTTTCGTTTCTTTTGCTACCCGTTTTAAATGTCGTGGCTTCATCAGTGTATTCTCACCAAAAGTCTCTTCTGAACGATATTGGTTTATAAACTGTTCAAACAACTCGTCACTCAATGGTAATTCGCTCAAATGACTCAAATGTGGATCCATATGTTTATAATCAACAATATGTTGTTTCGGAGAGCTTGCTGAAGCGATTATGTTTGGAAAGTGTGTTTGCGGATAGAATATTTCTGCAACTAATAAACTCACCCATCTTGGAGACTCGTGACACACTCCTTCCAAAAAATCACATCGGTTTTTACTGTGAGCAAAAAGTAGATCTTTCAAAAAGCTCGATACACTTCGAATCTTTATCAAGTAATACTTACACGCACGAAGTTTTCTGCACGGTTTGTGTGAAGTAACCCTCATTCGGAATTTGGACAACGTATTTCCACACTCCTTGATAATTGCGTGCAAAAACAGGCGCCACATATTCTTCAATGGATGGGCACGGTGTCGGTGGTATCTGTTCAACAACCGTTTCACTGGCTATATCTTCGAGGTCTAAAGGTTTCTTCCTTCTGGCAGGCAAAAGACTAGAAGCAACAGCAGAATTGCCATTTGAAAAATAGTCGATTATTGCTGCCAAAGGGCTGAAGTTATTATTGTTATTGTTGTTGGGTGATGGGTTCAGTGAAGCAATCAGATTAAGAAGTTGCGTTACGAATGATTTATTGCTTTGCTCGCCGGTCGCACCATGTGACGATGGATTTCCTGAGCCGCTGCTGTACTGTTGAAGTATCGCAGCAATCGAGCTCAGGCTTTGTGCAGTAGTCGCTGCCGACTGTGCTGCGGTCAGAACTTGCACCGCCTGATTGACAGAGTTCATAAGCGCGCTTGACGTTTGTCCGCCTGTTAGCGCTTGCAAAATTTGACACAATCTACAGAAGATGCAATTTTCTCATTACTGCACTCATTTCGAGAATTACTCTCTTACATTCCATCCTTATGTTCGCACACTTTTTGTCTCGCTTCCGTAAAGTTAAACATACTCTGCAGAAAGGACGACTTGAAATTGCTGCTGGTGTTATCAGTTGATCTTCGCTGCAAATGATGATTATTCGAAAATGAAGCCGGCGACAATTTCGCCACTTTCGGAATGTTGTTAATGTCATTTTTTAGAAACGGCAAAGTTTGTGCCAAAAAGTAAAGCGTCTTATTCTTGATGATTTCGCTGCAAATAAACATCGAATAATTTATCGATTGCGCTGCTATAGTTTTTCTCCTCTCTTTCTCGCGCTTCCAAACGCCAGCAAACTTATTGCTTCTAAGTCGCATTGCCTTCAAATTTCGCTTTGTACTTAATTATGAAAAGCTCGGCTTCTCTCACTTCTCAATTAAAAGTGTTTACGTTTCATAATTGAGAAAATATATCAAAAATACGAATTCATTTTTTAAATGTTGATTTTTTGAAAAGTTTTTTTCACGCGTCGAAACGTGCAATTAACAACTTTGGATATCCAGCGACATTCAAAATGAATTTTTGCAATTAATTTTTATTTGCTTTTTATCATCAATAATGCATTCGCTATATTTTCGTTGTTTTCTTTTTGCGTCCAAATTCTTTTTTGCATATTTAAATTAATTGAAATGCGGCGTTTGAAAAATGTTCACGTTTCTAAACGAATGCAAATAAAAAACGCGAAGGAAAAATGAAATCGAAAAATTTGGTGAAATCGCAATAATTTCGTTTTTTAGTCGACATTTTTTTGTATGAAAACGCAATAAATCATTAGAAAATGACTTCGTTTTAAATTCTTCGCTAGCGAATGCAAAAGCATAACAACGAAACTTTGATTCATCACTTGTCTCATCAATTGTATCATTCTTCTTCTCATTCGCACTGTTCAGTTTTTCTCACTCGTCGGCATTGTGTAAAGAATCGCACGTAAAATGATCAATTTTAACGTGTTTCAAAACGCAAAATCGAGAAGAAAAATGATTTTAAATAAAAAAATTATCGAACATTGCGCGGTTTCGTAATTAACATAAAGTCGAGTAATTTTTTAAAGTTGCGAGTGTCTCACAATTAATTACCCGAAAACAATTTCGATGCAAAAAGCGGTCGCGTATAATCGCTGTCATTAGAGGCGCTTTCGATTTGATGGATGAAAAGAGTTTTTCTCGCTTTTTTATAAGCAGCAAATCATTAGCGAAAACTTTATTTAAAAAAAGTTGCTGAAAACTTTTTTTTGTTGTTGTTGTTGAAAGTACAATTTGCGAGAAAGCGACGCGAATAAAAGTAAAAGGCATCGCAGCTTTCGTGTAAGAAACGCAGCAGCACTTACAAAGGATAAGGCTGTCCAGCGACCGCTTGTTTCATCGGGTTCAACGGAACGAATCCACGGTTGAGATCGCCGCATAATGTGTCCCTTGGAGAAAATTGGCCAGTTTTCACTGCTCCTGAAAACGCATTTAACTAAATTAAAGAATATTTTTGTTTCTCTAGCCGACAGCGAAAGTAAATAAAAGTTAGTTAAATAAATTTGGTCAAATTGTTTAGCGCATCGAACGCGCATAAAAGCGGGGCGAAAGTGTCATAAATTAGATGTCAAATGTAATGCGATACGAACACTGCTTAGAACGTGAGCATCTTTTGCAAAGCTACACATTCACGATTCTTCCTCAATATAATGTCCGTGTTTTGTGACAATGGAAATTTTCGTTTAAGATTAAGCTGTTCGAGAAATTTATCTGCAAAACAGTCATCATTTATTTCCAAATGCTAGCTCAAACTTCTTCGTGTGGTTTCTTAATGCCATTATTGCCTACATCCATTTATTATCGATGCTTCACTGAGCATCGATGTGTTTCACTTTGAACGTTGAGAATCTCCGCTCATCAACTGCTTCATTTTGTTTGCTTATTTCGCTTCGCTCTTATTTTGACGGAACCAAATACATTTTTAGCTTTATAGTAAATTATAATCATGGCAAGTTAAGCAATTTTCGCTTCTTTTCTGCACACGCAGAAGCGCTTTTAATCAACTTGCATTTAGGAGCGCAATTCTCAAAAGTCTAATTTCTACCAATTGCTTGCCGCTTTTGAATTGAAGCAACTCGTTAAATCTCATTAAATGCTTCTTTTTTACACAGTGAATATTCAGGATGCTTTGAATGCGGGAAGGAAATAGTATTCACAAAAGGCACTTGAGATACAGCGTTTATCTGATTTCAGGCAGAGCTGCATGCGTGAAACAATCGCGTTTGTGTCAGCGGAGGAAACAATAAGATTCGCGAAAAAATTAGATGAATGAAGGTTAAAAGGGCATTGAAATGTGGAGCTATTTTAGCAAAACGCGAGTCAATATCAAAGTTTCAATTTCTTCGGCAAAAAGAATGTGAATTTTAAGCTAAATTTAGCGAATAGTTTATTTTTGCCAATCGCATTTCAATAGATGAAGCTTGAGCCATCATTTTGCGACTTCATTACTCTACTACTGCACATTTTTCGCGTTTGAATTTAAAGAGTTTGTTGAACATGAGCTTTCAATTTATATTTTAATCTGACTTCATTTCGAACCAAACGTCATTCGGCTTATACTCTTGTTACTCGGGCTAAAATATCGCTCGATTTCGTGAATAAATTGCTTCCAGTATTACAACTTCTCGTTTGCTTCTTAGCAAAACTTTCTCGATATGCATCTTCATTAAACTCGGCGAAAAGTGGATTTTTTCCGAATCGTTAATGTAATTAATGTGTTTGTACCACTTTCTTAACAATGATCTACTTAAAAGTAAGCCAACATCAACTGAACAAGAGTGCGAAAAAATCAATGTCAAGCGATTTTATTTTTTTCCGAAAATTAAATGCCTCTCTTTAATTTGCTCTCATCTCGATTAAGGTTATTTGCTTTCTATTTCAAATTCTATTTTTCTAGAGATCGAGCCAATGTTATGCTGGACAATTTTGAAGTAAACACATTCTCAGTGTATTTCAATTGACTTTCATCGTTCTTCGTGCCTTATTTTAGTGTTTAATCTGATTTTACCATTTAAGTTTACTTATAAAAATTGACGAAATAAATTGGAAACGCAAAACACATGTAGAGAAAATGTTTAAAGATTTTTGATCGATTCGATCGAATAAAACTTGTGAGCGATGGACACTCAGCAATTTTTTTCTAGTGCTTTGCAAAGCATGGGTTGTTTGTTACAATTTAAGTTGTCAACTGTTATTGATGAAAATCAAATAAAAATAAATCAAAAATAAAGGTGAAACTACTAGAACCAATTGAAAAACAAAAATTATGCTTTTAGATCAGAATCGTTGCGTACAATATTGGCTCAACTTGTACATATTTCTACTGGTCTAATCTCATATCTTTAATATTTCTGTTTCCATCATATTTTGGTTCGCCTTGTCGAGTTCAATTTTGTAAATGTACGACAAGCGCTCATTTTTTCGCATTATCACAACGATAAACTTTTTTTCGCGAAATAATCTTCGAACAAAATCGATAAAACACTGCGAGCACTAAGAACAAAAACAAGCATAAAACGAATGCGCCGTACCTGGACACGGAATGTCTGCAGGAACATATGGTGGCTTTCGAACTCGAGGTGGTACTCCATTGATTTTCATCGCTTTCTCGAATGCATAATATCCTGGCGGTATGATGTTCGACTTCGAAACGGCACAGAGCACAAATGCGAATAGATGAAGCAAAACACTCGCCTGATGATAAACAATCAGTTCGAAAAGAAAATTTCATTACGATCGACATAAGCGAAACATTAGCATACCTCTTTCAAGCTCAACATCGTTACCGTACGCTGTTCATTCTCAACTAGATGTTTTGAATTCAAGTTGTGCAATGCTTCAAATAATCTATACTCACAACTTGAAGCAGATCTGTTTTGAAGCGAAGCAAAACTTGTCTTTTAATATCAGGAAGAAGAAAGTTGAGACAAAGACACCTGAAAGTCAGTGACCGATTCTGACCTTTTACGATGAAAGTTTGTAAGTTTTACCCTTCACCCGAATGAATTTCTTTTCAAGTTATGCGGTGATTCTTTTCACCGAGTACAATATAATCTTTCGTACGTTACATTTAAGGTATGAGTTTCGACAAAGCTTTTCCTAAATGCACAAACGATCATTTAAATGTCTCGATTCAAACGTGTCTTTCATTCAAAGAACCGTTGCATTCGATTTTTTTCTAACTTTCGAAAAAATGTATTCAATTCAAAACAAAATTTGAGCATTTCGATCAACGCTTAAAGAAGTTAAAACTTGTACCCCCATTGTTCGTAAAGTTTGTGAAAACTTTTAAAATTGAAAACATGAACGCTTCTTTATTTTGTTTTCGCTCTTCCTCTTTATTTTATTTCTTTTACTCCTTTTCTTTCACTGCGAAAAACATCTTTCACCGCTTTCAATTCTTCGCCGAGCGTCAAATATCAAGCCATCGCGAATCGTGAACTCTCGCAAAGAAGTAAAAGTTTTCAAGAAAAATAGCGAAACACTTTCGTATTGATTGGCTTTACCGAACACACGCTTCATTTCGACATCATTCAATTTGCTCGCATTAAAAGCAGCCATTAATAAAAATTTTCGTTTTCTACTTTTCGAAACGGTCTCTTCACATTTTTCGAGGTTTTTGAAAGGGTAAAAGTGGAAATAAAATCAATCTCACAACCGATTCTTGATTTTCATTTCTCTTTAATGTTTGATTTGTTTCAGATGCTTTTAAGATTGAACTGAACAATTTGAAGGCTACAGATTTGATTGATTTGAAAAATGAGCTTTTTTAGTTTTACTTCCTGATACTAAAAAACAATTGAATTCAGCTGTGTAAAAAAGATTTGGCTTTAGACGAGTAATTTTTCATGCGGAATAACTTTCCATTTCAAGTTGTTTAATGCTATGTTGTTGTTATTATCTATGGCGATTTTCTCTGTGACTACAGACTGTTCGAAAAGTGATTCACTTTATAATGGATTATAAAAAGAAAACAAAGTAACAAAATATTATTTTTCTTTGATTAAACGTTTTCTCGATCCTTTTCTAAAGATGATGAGGTTAGCAGTTAATATCAAATTGCTTTGTGCCAATCATTTAGAATCAAGTTATCGAAATTGAGCTCTCATAGGAAAATCATGTATCATGAATTAGATTTTCAAATGTCTCATATTCATTAATTTAAAATTAAAAATAAAAAATCAAAAGAAAGTTTTTCGAGTTTTGAGTAAAACAATGAGAAAATCGAGAAGCAAAAACTTTTCTTTATTTGAGTTTAAATTAACTGAAATTAATTGCATAAACTTTATCGAGGTTTTTAAATATTTCTTAAATTCAAATGTTACTAATTAGTAAAAAACTAATAATTTACATAGTATATGACTTGATAAGTTCGATTTTTTAAGTAAACGAAATAAAAAGCAAAGTAAAACAAAACAAAAATGAGACATCATTTAACTGGATTAAGATGAGTTTCAGAAACCTTAAATAAGTTAATTAGATTTAGTTTCGATAAAATTTTCTAACTATGGACTCACTTAAATCAATTTTTTCTTTATAAATTAAAAAATTCGGAAATATTTACACAAATACACCCTCACATGGCCTTTTTAGTCATAATTTATTTCGATCATTTTTATTTCTCATATTACATAAATTAAAATTTCGGCAATTTTTGCCCGGGGGTCCTATATTCACATAAAACACGTTTAAAACTATCTTCTGTTTAACAAAAATTTTAACTTCAAAAATTTATCACCCATGTACTTCACAAATGGAAAATAAATTCATAATACGCTCTTATTGTTAGTTTATTTTAGATTACAAAGTGTATCTTATTGTTATAAATAATTTAAACTATAAAAAATTCAAAAAGAAATTTAATCCATTAGTTTGCATAATTTTTACTTTCTGCTTACATCTTAGCTTTTGACTTTTTTAAAAATTTTATTTTTCTTGTACAACTTGAACATGAATTGCTGAATTAGATTTTATAAATTCAAGTTTTCAATTAGTTTAAGCTTGTTTGGCGGAATGCTAGATTTTCATATATTAAAATGCAAAATTTGAACGATTTAAAAGTTTCAATTCCATTTCACTTTGCAATTTAAATTTAACTCTGTAAAGTAGAGGTGGAAATGATATGCTAATATGTTTCTCATAATTTAATGGGCTGTCATCCCTCCCCGTAAATCTCATAGTATCGTAACTGTCATTTCTCTTTAAGCATGCGTCCTGACAAACTCGTTATCTAGTTAAACCTGGACGACCAGTGCTTTCGCTCAACCGGTTGATTCAGAATTACCAGCGTATAAACATTCAGACAAATTCTTGACAAAACAACTTTTGATAATTCTCAATGGTAGCTTGTCTACGGCTGTGATTTTTTTTAAGGTATTCGATTAAAGATTGCAGTCCTTCTTGTGGTTATTGGTTTTAATTTCTTTAAGCAATTTTTATAAATTTTTGCTTTTAGAATCTTCCAGTAATTCTTTCAAACGATTTAGTAGTTGCCTTTTCATTATCTAGTGTCCTTAAAGACTTTAGGCGATGAGAAAAAACTGAGACATGATGAGTCTCTATGTTATCACAGTAACACCGTCCATAACGGCGAATAATTGACACTTTATTTAAGAGCTCTTTAGAGTCTTCACTTCAAACTTAACGAGTGACACTTAGACATTTAGCCTTTGTCTGTTTATACAACGACTTTATTTATTAAAACAATGACAATGTGATTAACGTTAGATTATGAGACTTTTCACAAATTTAATAATTAAATAATTCGGATGATTCATTCTATTTTGAGAATTATTAAAAATTTCTTTATAAGCTAGACAAAAAAATTGATTTTACCTTTAAGTGATGACAAAACATTTTTTAAAACAAATTTTCAGTATTTTTTGAAAAATAAAAATAAAGTTATACAAAGAAAAACAATAAAAATTAAGAAAATTTTCTTTTACAAATAAGTTTGAATATTTGGAACGTGAAAACAAAGGTTGTTTCTAAGAATTGGTTTAAAAATTGCTTTTGTAATTTAAATAGTTTTAATTCTTCCAAACTCAGCAAATTTTTCTTCTTGTTTATAAGTTTTAAACGATTAAATGTGTTTTGATGATTCAAATTTTCGTTCATTTAAATTTTAGTGCAATCGAAATATTTTGGTCTAATTTGAGAATGAAGGTCCTCCTCAGAATTGTCTCAATTATACTCTATTAGGAGTAGTTTAGCCGTAGAATCCATTTCTGAAGGTCTTAATTGTTGGAAATGAAGCGTTCTCGAGATATGGGCCGAAGTTCTAAATTTGAAAAATTTGATTTTTTGCCTTGTTTTGCTTAAAGTTTTACTAAGAAACTAATTTTCTTCGCCCGATTTCGATTTCAATGAAGCTAAGTATGTGGGTAAATCTTCACGTGTGAATTAAGAATCATCATCCTCATAGGAACGACTTTTGTGGGCATCAAAGTTATTCGTGTGCAAACTTTAACATTAAGTCTATGGCGAAAATTTTTATGTTTT
>NCKU01002369.1:0-19465 GCA_003675995.1 Dinothrombium tinctorium
TCCGAGGGTTGCTTGTGCGGGTTAGTGCTACATTCCTGCGCGGATTAGCAGCGGAACCTCAATGTCGCGTATGCACTGCAACAAGTGTTTCAGTGCTGTGTGCCACCGCGCGGATCAAGATAAACAAGGTCACCGGGAATATCAGCTTTACCCCTCATCAACGCCACAACGGGTTTTAACATCCTCCGACATCAGCGACATCACTCTTAAAAAGTAGACTCTAGAAACGAAAAGGCTCAGTTCACCGTCTGGACCCAAAACCTGACGCGACAATATAAAAATGTGTCAACCATTGTTAATGATATCATTTTAAAAATTTCTTTTAAAGAAAAACTTTAAAAGAAAAGGAAATATTCAAAACATATTATGAAATTTATTAAAAAAGGTCGAAAGTATTTAAAACAATATTACAAAAATTTTATCTTTTCAATAGATCATTACTTTATCTTGACGGAGAAAATTAAAATTTTAATTGAAAGTGAGGAATCTGCAGCATTGAAAATTTGTTAATTAAACACGACAATTTTAAATCTTTTTCTAATTATTTCAAAACTTCGAAATCGACAGATTAACCGAATATTTTTAAAAATAACGACGATATTTTATCAAGTGAAGATGAAATATCTGAAGCGTTTTAAAACCTTTCTCAAAAAATAAAAATAAAAATTATATAACACCTAAAGCTATGTCAACAAGTGAAATTAAATTCAATTTCGATTTGATAGCTATGAATGAAATAATTTTTTCATTAAAAAATTTAAAATATTTAAATCGCAATGTCAATCGATTTTACCAAACAAAGTTATCAAAAATTGTATGAATAGCATTCCTAAAATTTTCTAGTTTCTTTTTAATTTTTTCTCGATAAAATGAAATTCCTGACGACTTAAAAATTTCAATTGTTACACCAATCTTAAAGAGTGAAAAGGACACTGAGCAAATTGCATCTTACAGGCCTATCTCAGTTCAGCCTAATATTTTGAGGATTTTTTGAACATTTTTATGATTCGTTTTGAAATTTTTCTTGAAAATGAAAAAATTTTGAATGAAAATCAATTCGGCTTTAGAAAAACAGCATTGAATTTTTATTATTGGATTTGATTCATGAAATTTATCTAGATTTTAATAATATTGAAACAAAGTTTATATATATATATTTTATGATATTGCCGATGCTTTCGACTCTCAAGCATAATAAATTAGTAGAAGAAATGAGCAAAATTAAACTTTCATAAAAAACTTGTTATTTATTAAATAATGATTTACTTAATCAAAAACAAAAGGTTAAATTTAAAGATTCATTTTCAAAAGTTTCAAATATAACATTGGGTGTATTCAAGGTGGTGTAAAATCTCCCTCATTTTTTAATATTTATGTTCGAGATCTTTGTAATCAAACATTGTTCTCAAATATTAAACAGTTTGCTGATGACATTGCTCAAAAAATGTGTATTAAAAATGATTTCGATATTATAAATATGAAAAAAGATGTAGAAAATTTAGTTGAATATTGTTCTCTAAAAAACTTATCTATAAGTATGTCTAAAACAAAATTATTGTGTATAAATCGTTGTAAAAAGAATTTGCATTTTGATGAATTTCAAATGAACGGCTAAAATATTCAAAAAGTTAGTTCAACAAAGTATCTCGGGGTAATTTTAGATGAAAAATTCAGTTTTGACAATCAAGTTGATTATGTAGTTAAAAAAGCATTAAAACGTTGGACAATTTTGTTTAGATTGTGTAAAAATTGTAATTACAAAGTTCTACTAAAAATTTATATTTCATACATTCTACCAATAATTGAATTTGCTAGTATTTGCTGGGTTCCTAATGTAACCCAGAGTAAAAGAATTGAAAAAATTCAGAAAAAAATTACAAAAACAATTTGTTATAAAATTAATCCTTCGTATATGTGTTATGAAGAGCGCTTAAAAATTCTAAGTATTGATTGTCTTGAATTACGAAGAGATCTGAAGTTTTTTGAAATACTGTTTCGACTATATAATAAAGAAATATCAATTTCACAAAAATTTTATCAAAATTTTGAATTTTATCAATCTGATCGTTTGGGAAAATTTATCAAATATCCATTTACTCGACTTAAGTTTTGTGATAGATCGCCTTTCATTTTTTATTCAAAAAGACTCAATTCTTTAAATAAAAATTTAAGGGATTGTGAAAATTTTAATGAATTTTCGAAATTGTATAAAACTTTTTATTATGAATATTTTTTTCATTTTTAACTCTCAAAGGGCATGCATCTGACATGTAACGTGCTAAAGTAAATAAATAAATAAATAAATTCAAATTCAAATGTCAAGCAACTTTTAAAAGATTTCGATTTATATCAAATCTTATTTATAAAAAACCACTCCTCTATTAGCTGCACTTGTTTAATATTTATGATTTTCTTTTCTTTTCTGAAAATTTTAAAGCTAGAAGTACATTCATTACGTTCAAAGCAAACTGCATTCTTAAGCTTGTTCTTTTAGAAGGCATATAAAATTTTAAAAGCTTTTTTTATAAATAAAATTAAATGGCAAAAAATCACTAAATTAGAAATTTTTTTTATTCTTTTTAGACTGAAGCATTTTGTTAAATTTAGAAGTAAAACATCGCAATTCAGAAACTCTGGTTTTACATTAAAAGCTGTCAAAACTCGACTTGCACAATTAAAATTATCTATTTAAAAAACCTGTGGGTAATTGAATGATATTCGCTTTTCTCAGAAATTAAAATCGATTGAACATAGCAAACTAGAAAAAATATAGAAGAAAAAGTATAAGCAAAAGATGAGGAAACGGGATAATTATTTGTAAATTGAATTTTTGATTTCGGTATCTAATAACATGTTTCGAAATCACTTGAAAACTTTTTCTAAAAGTTAGACTCACTTTCAATTATATCTCGCTTGCAAATTTCATTAACCTTTTTTCTTATCTCACCGAGCGTGAAACAGTAAAATTTAATAAAATTTTAATAACATGCGATATGATTATAGAAATGGAGTGCGTTCTTTTTAGGTCCAGCGTGTATTTTTATGAATTTGTTTTAATATGAAAGTGCATGAAATTCTGAACAAAAGTCTAAATGTCGCAAAAAATAGGAAATGGCGATAAAGAGATAAAGACTATAAAAGTCACTTTAGAACTAATAGGGAAATTAACTTAGTTGATCTTCAAATGATCTTGAATGATTGTGCATTTCGTTTGAAGTAAAATGGCGTCATATTGCATCTTCCTGAGCTCTAAACTTTCTCTGCTACTCAGAGGCGTAATCATTTTTTAGAAGCACGTGATTTTTTATGATATTCAAAGCATGATTTTTCAATTCTATTTTAAAATTATATTTTGGAAAGTTAAAAAATATGTGAATTCCCTTATTAGTACTTTTCATAATTTTTAAAACTTTTATTAGACTCCCATTTCATCACAATGCATGTGAAAACATTTTTTATAAGGAAATGGTGGTTTTTTTCTTTATTTTTGCTCTTACTTTGGATGGAATGTAAACAGAATTCAGCGAAAGTATACCAAGTGTGATAATCGGCATCCAGCAAATGAAATCTGTCATTACGATGATCATCATTTTCTTAGCCAAAGAGGCGTGCATCATGTGAGCGTTGATCTTATTATCGCTGACAGCTTCGGTGGTTTGTTTAATGACCACGAACATCCAAATGTATGCGATTGGAAAAATCGAAAATGAGATAGAATTAAACACTAAAAATACGAATACTGAATATTCCCATCCATTCGGCTTTTCGTTTGTGATCGGCAAAGCGAGACACACTGCTGATCGACCGTAGAAATTTTCAAAATAATCGATTCCTGACAAAGGAATAGCAGCTAATGTTGTGCAAAATAACCACCCAAATACAATGAGCAAACGCGTTTGTCTTAATGTGCATCGCTTGTAATAGAAAGGAAAAACGATGCAACAGAAACGCTCGATTGTAATCATTGTCAATGTAAAAACGGACATTTCGGAAGATAATGTGACGAGAAAGCCGAGTGATTGACACCAAACACTTTTACGCCATTGTGAATCGTAAATGAAGTATGTGCCTCGATAACATATATCGACTACTGCGATGAATAATAAATAAATGCCCATTAATAGATCGGCGCCAGCAAGATTGTTGATCAAACAAGAATTGATCTGCAAAAAATTATATTCGAGCAAAAATTTAAAAGAAATAATTTCTTATATTTGTTTACTTTGTTAGTCGTTCTCTGAAATAATCGAAATGTTATAACGAGGAAGTTTCCTGTCAAAGCGATAATACTCAAAATCCAAATTGATATTCTAAGTGCTATGTTTGACATTAAATCTTCGCACGATGATAATTCGTTCGATTGCGGCGTACATTCACTGTTGACAGGTGCTAAACAGCAAAAACGAAATTCGTCCGTTTTTCTTCAGATGCATCAAAAACAAAATATAAAAAATTATTTAGCGAGTAAATCTTTTCAAAAAATATTTTTTCAACATATTCACTAATTTTGTACATTAAAATTTGTTCAATAGAAACAATGTTTTATTTAAAAATTATCTTTTGTTTAAATGTAATTTGGTGAAAAAAGGGTTCATTAAATGATCATCTCTCAGACATACACACAAACACTTTAATCTCTCAGCTGAAGTCTGCTTTAATACCCGTCTAATCTTCTTGAAAATGTTGGAGAGAACTCAATTGCAAAGCTAACGAACTATGTTTGCCACAAATATTTTGTAGAGTGACTTCGTTGATCGCAAAAAATTATTTTATTTTTCAGCAAGATAATTTAATTCAAGCAATATAAACTCACTCTTTGAAAAAAATGAATAAAGTTTTAAATTATTAAAAGCTTGAATTTTTCAAAGAAAGCACTTAAATAATAATATTTAATGGAAATTAATTTTTTTCAAACTTGTTAAACAAAATCAAATATGAATTTTTTTTCAATTATTTAAATGAGATAACAATCATAATCACATAATAATCTGACGATCATGTATACTTACAATGAGATGAGTGAAGACAGCACAGGAAAAACGTAAAGCTCGATCACCTGTAATATATTATTTGTTATATCTAAATAATTTAAATTCTGTAATCCATTAAACGATCCATCTTTAAGTCTCGTGAGATAATTGTACGACAGATTTCTGTGAACAATTGAACAAAATGAGCAAATAAGAGATAAATAATTAATTTCGAAAATTGTCATAATAAATATAAAATGCAAAATTCTAGATTATCGCAACTGATATTGCATTCATAAATAAAATATCTCATTATTTTATTTTATAAGCATAAAATTGTAAAGCGAAAAGTTATAATATAATTTAATTTCAAACTTGAATTCATAAAAGACTATTGTTATTTTAAAGCTTTTCAATCGTAAAATTCAATTGAAATTCGTTTATATTTATTATTGTTACTTTCAATTATTGAAAAAGAGAAAGCGAAACGATTAAACAAAATAAGTTTTGAATTTAAATTTACTTACAATGTACTCAATGAATGCAGACCGAGAAAAGCATCTTTCTCGATCACAGATATTCTTTGGAAGCTTAAATCTCTTTAGAAAATCAAAAACAAAAATTATCTCATATTCATATTTTGATCTTTTTAACTTACAAATATTTTAAAGAGGTTAAACCCTTGAATGCGAACGATTTGATCGTTGTTATTGAGTTACCATTTATACGTCTACATCAGAAAAATTTTAAAAAAATATTTATAAGCATATAAGTGAAAGTACTTACAATTCTCTTAAACTTGATAAACCAAAAAATGCTTCACTTTCAATTACGCGTATTTTATTATCATTTAAATATCTTTTTTGTTGAATATACAGTGCAAAATTAAAAAAAATCATATGAAAAATTTAAAAATATTAATAACTTTTTATTAAAAAAATTACTCACAATGTTTTCAGTCTCCACAATTTTTCGAAGGCCTTGTTTTGTATTGTTTCAATATTATTACCACTTAAATCTCTGTTTCAAAGTTAAAATTTGTGATTCAATTTCAATTAAATACGAATTTGAAATTATTTCAACACTTACAGAAAATTAGCGCGTTCAAAACCTTTGAAAAAGTCCTTACTAATTACTGGACCTAAATCGTTATGAGCAAAAACGCTGTATATAAATAACTAATGCAAGTTAGGTAGGTAAATAAATAAAATAATCGATCATTACAATTTTGTTATCTCAGGTTCAATTTTAGTTGGAAGCATTTTTAAATTAAGACCAGTGCAGTTAATCGTAATATCGATGCATGGGCATTTTTCTTCGGATGAACAAACAAATGCTAGGTAAGTAAAATAAATAAATAAATAAACCAAGTTATTTTAGAAATATTAGTTTTTTGTAAAATAAGATAAAAATTTGAAATGCGTATTTCTGGATAAAAAAAAATTCTCCCAACCTTACTAGTGTCAAAATGATAATAAAACTTCGCTTATTTTATAGAAAGCAATGTGAAAAAAATCAAATCCATTTTGTAGTGGAGAAACTTAATGATTTTTTAAGGATAAATGGAACCAAAATGCTAAAATGCTAGTAAGCGAATCAAATTGTTTTCACAATGAAAAAAGTGTGAAGTATGTAATAAAAAAATTTTCACACTTTAAATGTCAATCTTAAAAGATGTTGTTTAGAAAACTCTTTTCTCATCTTTACTTTCCTTCATTTTTTCGAAATAAAAATTAAAATTGAATTAATATGAAATAGTAAGAAATCGAACGCTTACGACAGCCTTCTTCATCGGTCCACGAAGATAAACAATCGATTCTACCATTGCACTTCAACTGATTTTCAACGCAATAGCTCTTATCGCATTTTAACTGCGTTTTTTCATTGCATTTCCACAAAGCTGTTAAAATAAAGGATTTATTATTTTAAATAAATTTATTTTAGGTTGTGCTTGAGACGAAAAAAACGTACCGCAATCTTTTAGGTGCGAATTATCGGCGCAACCGCTGCGAGAATCGTTAGTCTTCAAGCACCGATTTTCGGCTGGTACACATTGCCCATTGTGACAACGAAATTCATTTTCACCGCATTCTTGCTTGTAAATGTCGTCTATTTAAAATATTTAATATGCTTATTGCTAAATTTTTAAAAATTTTGTTTACCGCAAAGTTCTTCGTCCGAATTATCAAAGCAATCGCGTCGATAATCGCATCTCCACTTCTTATCAATACATTGTCCATTTGCACAGCGAAATTGATGTTCCTCTCCGCAAGTGTTGTGCTCTTTTCATAAAAACAAAATAAAAATGAACAAATTATTTCAGTTCGATAAAGAAAATTTTATTTCAAAAATTTCTCGAAGAAATCAATGCGAAATACAAAAGCAAGTGTAACACTTTTCTCAATGCTTTTCTTGCGAGCAAAAAGCAAAAAGCTTTTCTTTAAAAGTTTTAAACAAAAAGTGCAGCATGAGTCCATAAGGAAACTTTATTTTAGACTTATTTTTTTGCCCATTGCGATAAAGTAAGCGATAAAAATAAGAATTGAACGCTAAATTTTTCAAAGGAATCTTGATAGTAACAGTTTGTTTGATTAGGTGTACTTATATCTTCATTATTATCATTATGAGTTCTTGTTCGAAGGCGATATTACCATTAGGTTTCATTTTTATCGAACCAATTTCTATAGAAATACAACACGAAAGAAGTGCGCTTTTAAATTTACAATTCACATATTAACGAAAGTATTTCACTCTTTGCAAAAACACTTTCTAACGCGCTTTGGTATAAACAAATATTCTTTCACTTTTGCGAAAACACATTCACTCTTTGAAGCATTATATTCCAGGAACCATATGAACGAATTGCCATTTTGTATATAACATGCGTCCCGTAAAATCTAGAATTTTTTAAATTGGTGCACCCAAATAGTTAAGTTTAATTTTTTAATAAATTTATGACTAAGCAAGCTTCTTCATTAATACTTAAATCTTTTTTCATATTTCTCGTAATAAAATAATTGAATCTATAATTTAATTGAAAAATCTCTTTAAATTTGCATTGGCCAATATCATTTGAAAACATGCGCTGTTGATAGAAATTTGAAATTACAAACATATTTAACGTGTTAAAACTTAAAAATTTGTTTTAAAATTTTAGTTCACGGTTTATTAATTTAGATCTTATTAAAAATAAAACTGAAAATAAGTGGTCAGAGCGCGAAATGAACCTCAAAATTTTTTGTAGTAGTGAAAATGAAGCAAACGAGAACTTTAAAATATTTGATTTGTTACATGCGAGAGCATCGAAATCTAACACAACAAATGATATAAATTATTTCTTTAATCACAATTTATCCATTTTGGAAGTCATCAAGAATTCAAATAATATGATCAAATGGGGCAGATTATAAAAAAGTAGTGCAATATAGTCAGTTGCATTTTTCATTTTACTAGTTTTTTGAAAAAAATCAATGTTTATAAATTAAAAATTTTTATGTAAAAAATTTTCAAATTCAGCTCTGTATTAGATATGTAAAGAAGATATTATTAAAAAATCCTAAACAAAAATTCTTTATAGCTTGATGAACATATCGAGGCCTAATTTTAAAAACACTCGCCAAACAAATTCTTAATAATTATTTTTGCGATTTTAAAAAACAAGCTTAAAAACATAATTTAACTATTGAGTTTTTAAWTGTATACTTAGCATAGAGTGCTTTTTTAATTAAATTAAAGAATTTAAAAATTTGAGCAATTTCTAGGGAGTTATCATGATTTAAAACTATTCTAGATTTTTACGGGACGCATGATAATTGAACACTTAAATTGTCTACGTCATTGATTAGTCAATCATCTTAATGTTGTTGCTTGACTTAAAAATTTTGTTCCGAAGATAAGCGCATTTATCATTTAACAGACTAAATATTTAATTTTCGTGACAAATTTTTAAAATTATTTAAAATATTTTCAGTGTTTCACACAATTTATATGGTCGAAATGAATATTTATAAACGAAGATGAAATAATGCTGCAAAGAGTTAAAGTGTTTTTGCCGAATGAGACTTTTATCAAAATGTTTGATGTAAATTTAAAAGACTGTATTGAAAAGATAAGCACAATTGAATACAAGTTAGATTAATTCATACGTTAATGCAAAAATTCAAGTAAAATGAATAATACAAGTGACTATTGTATTTGAACAATAAGCTTATGTGATTAAACTTAATTGAATGGACGCTCTGCCGGTAGCACAAATTAGTTTTATTAAAGCTTGATTTTAAATTTTTTCACAAATGAGTATGACTCTATTTGTTTAATATTAAATTAGAATTTTATGCAAACTTGAGTAAAAGAGTAGAAAATTCAAAGCTTTTGAATTTTGAAAATATCATTTAAAATTCACATCATGTAAATGACTGCTTACCGCAATTCATTTCATCGCTTTTGTCGAAACAATTGAACAATGTATCACATCGAGCAGATGCTTCAATGCATTGACCGTTTTTGCATCGCCATTCATTAGAGTCCGAGCATTTGTTGAATGCTATCGTAGAACAAAAAATTTAGTTTTCAAAAATCTCGAGTAAAAGCACACAAACCACAATTTAACTCGTCTTCGGCATTAATGCATTCGGGAATGTAATTACATCTTACTTCATTCGGTAAGCATCGTCCGTCGGAGCATAAGAAACCGGAACAATTTTTATCGCTCGAACTGCAATTATATTCATCATTGATCAATCCGAAAATGCAATCTTTTGTGCCGTCGCAAATATACTCGTTGGCGATACATCGTCTCGATTTAGCGCAAACGATTGTAGTCGTTTCGTTGCAAACAGGAATTCCTGCATTATTATGTTAATCTCAAAAAATAAAATTAAAATTAAGTGAATATTTAGCTATAAATTATCAATAGAACTCGAATGATTTTATTGCTGATAGAATGAGAAAGTGCGCTTATACTCTGTTTTTTCGATTTTTTTTTTCGATCTTGCTACGAATTTGATACGAATTCGCTATAAGTTTATTGATTTTTTTCAAAGCTAGATTTTGCTAAGAGGAAGAAAAAGAAAGCATTTTTAAAATATTTGCATTTAAAATTTTTAGAAATAAAAAGTGAAGCCGCTTTAATGCATTTTGCCCGTTAGTTATTTGCTAGAGAGTAATAACTTTTCATTTCGATCAATTTCACAAACATTTCTATATTTTACAAGCTTGTATTACTTTAAAAATCTGGCTTCTATAAAAAATTGTAAAAAAATTTTACTTGATTTTCTCTTTTTTTGAGTTTACATTGAATGCATAAATTTGCTACAAATTTGTGTAAGCACAAACCTAATTATTTATTTTTAATTATCTAAAATGCAATTTTCCTCAAGTGACTTAATTTAACAGTAAGCACACAAATAAATTGCTTCAGGCAAAAATTCGCACATATGATGCAGGTATTTTTTAATAAAAGCATGAATTCTATCTGCAGATTAAGTTTTATTGAAATCGCGATCGGAAACAAAAAGTGGTTGCCTTGTATAATAAAAAAAGTTTTACACTGTAACAATCTTATGATTTGCATTCACCCTGTTATCTTACCATTGTTGAAAGTGTAATAATTAGAACAATTAAATTCATCTTCGCAATTCGAGACACAATCGCAAATAGTGTCGCAAACATTCCCCTTTGATATGCATCTTTCATTGCTGCAGGTAAATTCGTCTTCTCTACATTTTCGACCTTAATTAGGAAAATAAACTTTTAGCTAATAAAATTGTTTTTCATTTGCCTTTTAATTTTTCCAGCAGATAAAATAAAAATAAAAATGAGCGAATAGCAAAATAAAATGGTTTTGAGATAAATAATTTCTACTTAAAACAATTTTTTATAATTCAAGTGCTAAAGAAATTTTTGCAATTTCTCCTAACTCATCTAGATTTTTCTCTCTTTTCTCCGATTTTTTTTGAAAAATTTAATTTATTTAGCTAGTTAATTTAGCTTTTTCCGATTGAAAGATATGTCTTAATGTTCTTTCTCGCAACTACTTTGTTGTTTAATGTTAAAGAAATGATTAGAAGCTATATTTAGGGATAAGTGTCTTTATTCATCACATAAGAAGAATTAATCTGATTTGTAGTTTTTTAGTTTTAATCACGAACATCTAAATATAGCGAATAAATTTTATCTACATCAAAACTAGAAACTGCAAATCAGAGTAACACTCCGTATGTAATGAATAAAAACATTTTTATCTCGCTGAGTGATTATAATGCTAAATTATAAATTAAGGCACTTGCATGCAATGCAAAAATGTGTGATAATAGATTTACTTATGCAGCAAGCGTTTTCTTACAATTTATTTCGTCCGCGTGGTTTAACGGACAATCGGGCCATTTATCGCACCAAAGAGAAAGGTGAGCTTTAGTGCCATCCCCACAATCAACAAAATGTGCTAAAATTTATAAAAACAAATTGTTTAAGCAAATTAATCTTTGATTGAAGGTTAAGTGTAATTTAAAAGTTTCTTTCTTGCCTTTCGGATCGCACAACAATTCATCACTGCCGTCAAGACAATCTTTGCGTTTATCGCATACTTTCGATTGCTTTATACATTGCTGATTTAAGCAAGTAAATTCGCCGTACCAACAAGTTCTAAAAGCTACGATCAAAACGAAAAATAAGGTACAATTTTCTCGATGTTGAAAGTGTTTTTATTGCATCAACACTCACTGCAATTCGATTCATCTGTCTTATCACCGCAATCGTCTTCAAAATCACATAATTTGTCAAAAGGCACGCAGATATGATTATCGCATTTAAAATGAGTCTTTAGACACATATAAGATTCTATTGCATTTTTGAAAAAAGGTCAATTTCATTTAAATAAAATTGAATTTGAATACCGCAATTCATCTCGTCGGAATTGTCAACGCAATCATTATTTCCGTCGCATCTCAACTGTTGACCAATACAAGTCTTATTCTCGTCGTTACATTGAAATTCATACGGTAGGCAACCTTGAAAATAAGAAAAGTTTTTATCAATTTTTACAACTTTTTAATTACTAATTTTTACTCCCATTTGTAAAATATATCCGAACTATAACCATAAATCACATTCTACAATCAAAAGACACGAGTAAAAAATTATAACCAGGAAGCGGATTTTGCGTAGCTTTAAATGACCAAAATATGTGCATGGTGTATTGTAAAAATGGAAAATGCGTGTTCAATATGTGAGGTTGTCTTTTTGAAATTTAAAAAAAACATTAAAATTAACAAAAAAATTTTCTATATTTTCTTTGAATCTTTCTTTATAACAAATAATTAATTGTTCAACATCGAATGATACTAAAGGATCAAAACGCATTTTCATCTTAAATATCTCCTTAATAATAATAAAATTAGAGGTCACTTTTGACTTTAATAGAATTATGCTGCTGTTTTAAAAAAACTCAATTGTTAACGTTTTTCACTCTTAATGCAATAAGTTTTTCACAAGTGACAAAATTTAAAGAATTACTCAAAATTTTGCACAAAAAATTAATCGATTTACAAAAATTGTTTATTCTTTGATTTTAAATGATATGATTTTTTAACAATTATGTGAAGAAATCGCTTAATTCAATAATAAATTCATTCACTAAAAGAAAAATAGAAAACTCTTTAAAAATAAAGCTTTTCATGTGAAACATTAGTAAAATTTCCGCTTTTACTTTTTTTCAATTTGTATCTGTTTTGAGTAGATTTCGAGTTCTATCTTTGTTATGCTGATATGTATTTTAAACTTATTAAATAAATATTTATGAATAAGCTAGGCGAATCCCATAACAATTAGTTCAACGCACGCGATTTTAAGTAAAAGGTTTAGTTTTACAATTAATACAAAATCGTTTTTATTGAAATAATTTCTCGTGCAATGTTTTGAGTTATTCTTTAAATTTTGTCACATGTGAAACACTTATTGCATTAAGAGTGAAAACATTAACAATTGAGTTCTTTAAAACACCAGCAAAACTCTATGGAAGTCGAAAGTGACCTCTTATTTTCCTCATGTATCATCGAAATGCATAATCTTGCAATAAAATGTTCAATATAAAAGTTTTCCATTGGTAAACGACGATTATTTTGATATCAAAAATATAATCATTTTTTATATATTCTGCGAAATATTCTTATTCCAAATGTGATTTCTTACTTTCAGAACAGCCTGTTATTTTTATTTATTACGCAAAAACATATAAAACAATCAACTTGCACAAACAGAAAGAAATATTTCAGATAGCTAATAGTTATTTTGATATTCTCTATTATTGAATGACTACTAGAATTATAATCAGCTCTTTTAGTTTTTTCCAAATATCAAAGATCATATAATATTGTCTCATAAAATAGATGCTGCTATACATATTGGTTTTACGCTGTACTACCGTCTACAGAAAAAAGTTTCCTACAGCTAAATGAATACTTCATTGCATATCACATAACGATTGATTCATTCTTACGGGGAATGTACACGAACTGGTAAGCGAGTTTTGTAATAAACTATGTGCCATTTGAAAGGTCTTAGCGAATGTAGATCACCAGTGAAATATTACGTGTCCATACGCATATGCACTAGGGCGGCCAATGTTTGAAAATTTTCAAAAAAATTAATTTTTAATTCATTTTCAATCTTTTTTCAAAATTGTTTTGTTTGAAAAATGTAAAAATGAATTAAATAATCTTATTTTGATGTTAGGACTGTGTTTATAAAATTTGAAATTGTGAAAAAAACAATTTTTAAAAATTACAACTATTACATTTAATAAAGAATACGAAGAAAGGCATATGATTGTAAAACAAAAATTAAACTGAAATCAACCTCTTTATGCATTTTTGGGTCGCTAGAAGTTATAAGAACACCAAAATTTACAAGAAGAATCAAACATTGGCCGCCCTAGTGCATATGCGTATGGGCACGTAATATTTCACTGGAGATCTACATTCGCTAAGACCTTTCAAATGGCGCATAGTTGATTACAAAACTCGCGTACCAGTTCGTGTACTTTGCTTGTTAGCCTCTAATTCAATAATTTTAATTTTCTTCGTATCTGAACTCTGTGGCAATCATACAAAAATGATTTAAATGAAACACCGCTTTGAAATCACGTTTTTGTTTAAATAATTCAAAATTAAGCATGTCAAATGTGGCGTTTTTTTAAATGAACTGAAGTGTTTTTTTAGTTGTAGGAAACTTTTTTATGATGACGGTAGTACATTCAGTGACCTGTAAGTAAGAGTTTTTCACTTTTTATAAACATATCAAAGCGGTTACAAATGTTGAATGTGAATGCAAAGAGAAACACGCGTTTTGTCATCATAAAATTCATAGTTTACTCGCTTTTTAATTATTTCGTTTCTCACTTTTTCAAAATTCATACAACTATTATAAAAATAACATATGCAAATAAATATGATTCCATGTAATCTGTTCTGTTTTATAAAAAAAAATAATTAAAGATTCTCTTCATAAACGAAAATTCTATGCAATCTTCACGCTTTTTCATTAAAGTTTCACTCTCAGAAAATATCGAGCATAAAATCGGATATTAATTGTTTTGCCAGCACATATCGCTATTAATGGCGTTTCTTTATAAAAAGATCTAAATATAGACTCACACTTAAATATAATCTATCAAACTTTTCTGAGAAGCATTATTCCGAAACTGTATTATAATTGAGTGATTTTATATTATTTATTGCATCATTTTTTATTTTTATTATTTTAATTTTTATAATATTATCCTAACTGCGTTCGGTTTCATATGATACACTCTGCAGTGTTTTAATTTGGATGGCTTCTTTTGCTTGTTTTACCCAAAAACTATCTTGTCTTAAATCATTAATTAAATTTAAAACCTTTGGTCAAGTTTCGAAATAAAAAAGCTGAATTGAGAATCTTTATATTATTTTGCGTGATTTTTGATGTAAATTTGTGGTTTAAAAAAATATTTTGTGTTGTTTGTACGGCTCACAACAATTCCGCTCCCTAATATGTTCCCTAAATCTTAACAGTTTAATAATCGCAAATAAATAATTTGCAAAAATGTAAAATAAGCTTTTGCGCTTTCATAAGATCATTTTATGCTTTTAAATATTTCATTGCACTGAACATTTTTGAATTACGTATATTCATTGATTTTGAAAGTATTTTTTATTTTTATCAATTTATTCTATTTTTATAAGCCGCCTATTTTGAATCCTCTTATAAAGCAAAAATAAGCTTTTTAGTTTAAAATCATTTTTTATAAATTTATTTCTTCTTGATTTTAGTGTCTTTTAATTTTTTACGCTCTATGATTTAAAAAATTAACAAAATCATTGAAAACATTTTAAAATTTAAACAACTTTAATTGTAAGTTCTAAACTTATTAAAGACGTTTGCAAAATTTAATATCAAAATTTTTAGTCATATTTTTAAATTTTTTTAATAAGATTCATTTTAAGTTATGTGCAGAAAATAATTTAGGTTTGAAACTGAGCAGAGAATAAAATCGATTGCATTGAAAGCTTATTTCATATAAAATTAAGCTTGAAACAAAAATTTTAAAGTCATAAAATAAAAATCTTTATAATTTCAAAACTCATCATTAAAATCTTTTTTAATATAACTTTATCTCAAGAAGATTATTTTGTAGAATTATTGTAAAAGATCGTTATAGAAACAATCGATTTTTTAAATCGAATTAAATTTAAGCCCTTAATAAAAACAGATTAGCTTTTGATCACTTAAACTTCTTTTTCGACTTTCACGTTTACTTTCTTCCAAATTTATATTTAAATTCATCAAAATGTATAAAATATTTTTTATAATAAAACTTGTTTCTTTTTTCAATGAACGGAGCAAAAATTTTTCAAATGAAATTTGATTTCATACCAGATGAGCAGCTGCTGAGCACATCAATCGATGTATATTTTTCTTCCTCTTGAGATGCTTGAATCAACTTGATCCCATTATCGGTCATTTCTTTGCAATTATTTAAGTCTCCACATCCTTTCAAAGACGTTATCTGGCAGATTCCATTTTCTGATTTTGTAATTAAGTTTGATTTAATGTTGGCGCTTCTTATCGATAATTTAGCGTTAACATCGTATAGGGAAATTTCGCTTGAGATTAAGGACGTTTTTCGTAAATAATTTAATTTCTTCAATTCTATATAAAGAAACATTAAATACTAAGAAAGAAAATTCAAATTTCATGATGAATGAAAATGTTTTATTTTATTAATAACAAAAACTTCATGCTTTTCAAAAGTATACTCCTTCAGTTTTAATAAAAGTGTCGGTAAAATAAATTTACATCAATTATTAGGTAGACTCATACTTGAAATTGTTAAATTGAAATTTTCACACGAATTCGTACACTCATTTTTAATTTTGCAAATAACGTGAATTTAAAAATTTAATTTGCATTTTCTTATTAAAATATGTTGAATTGACCAAAAGAATTTACTTTTTCTCTAAGAAAACTCGAAACGATTTCATTAGTTTTTCGAATTTATTTAAGAAAACATTGCGGACATCTTGAAAAAATACGCTTTCTGTTCTTGACATGTTTTCTTCCATTTTCTCAAATCAAAACATGAAAAACACTTCAAGATTAGTATGAAAAAAAGATTTTGTATTTATTGATAAAATCGATTTCGCTTTAAAAATTTGGCAAAAGCAGACAAAATCTCATAAAATTCATTTCAACGGCATCTAAATGAATTTTTAAACTATTACTTTGAATTACATATAACCTAAAAATTCAATTTCATACAATGTGTTTGATAAAATAATCCTCTTTATGAATATATAAAAACTTAATATAAATTTTATAAAATTAATCCTTTTAAATAATTTATTAGCGTTTACGTTTTAAAATGTATCCTCACTCTTTTGTAAATCATTTTTAAATTTATTTGGGAATTCGGAACTGTTACTGATGTTTACGAGCTTAGAAAATTGAGAGATCTGATGATCACTAAGCGAAACTCATATCTGAATTTATGATTTATTTTTATAAAACGAAAGGAGATAACAAATATCCTATATTCTCTCTCGACCAATACTTTTAAATCCTTTACGAGGAAATGAGTTGCATTAATTACATCAATTTGGTTAGTAGAGAGAACACTAATCCATGTCTCATCATCTAAAAGACTCTTTACTTTACCGTTATATGAAGTAAGAGTGTTCAAAAAGAAATGTTCATTTATATGAACAAAAACATTTGATGACAACTAATGAGTTTTAAAATTATTAATAACTCACTCGCTACATATAAGCAAAGCAAAAGATTATTTAATTCTCATAAAATAAAATAAATAAAAAGTTTGAGAAAAGAATAAAATGATTTTCTTTCGTGATCAGTGACCACAATACATTTGTGGCATTAAAAGAATCGATTGAGTATTTAATTGATCTGTTTAACCATCAAGAAACACTGGGAAATTTGTTTTTGCTAGTATTTTGCATTGATAAACAATGATTTTATTTTATCAAAAAGCGGAATTTGTTATAAAAATTTATTTTACAATTGAATATGCGATTAAAACTTTTTCGAATAAAAAATTTTTTTGTTAAATTTAAAATTTATTAAAAAAGTTATATGAACTATATTAGGTGACTGAGAAATGAATTCATTTAAAAAAGCTATTAATAAATTTTTTTTAATTATGATGAATTAAATTCAAAATTCTTTTTTATTGCTTGCCTTTATTTTAAAATATTTGTTAAAGGGAATATTGCTGATTAAAAAATTTTGAAAGTAGATTTTTAGAAAAATGCATTTAATAAATTAGAATGAAAGCTTTATGATAGATTATAGAACATCGAATTTCATTTAATTTTTGCCTTCGGTTGAATAAAATTCAGACATTTATTAAAATAGAAAGCGAATTTTGAATTAAAATTTGAATAGGAAACAAAAATAACAGCAATTAATCTCTAAGCGCAAAGATCAAAGATAATTTTTTATGATTCCGAATTTAATTTCGCTAAAATTTGTTTTTTGCTCATTCTTTTGAAAGTAATTCTTTTACCTAAAGTTTGCTAAATGATTTAAGTTCAAATGCAAAAAGAAATGAAAATTCTTAACTTTTTTATGAATAAGTTGTACGTATTTAATAATAGATTTGAATTATTTATGTGACTAAACATTATAATTATTTGTTTCTCACCTTTAAAACACATGTTTCACATATGTCAAGAGAAATTTGATTTATGAAAATTTTATTTTAGTTTTACTATAAATGAACTTTGTTGAAAGCGAAATACATTTAAGCTTCAAATGAATATTAATTTTTTAAAATTCAACTTCAATTATTATTACAAAATTATGAAATATTTTATCTTTTTTAACTACTTATTTCAAAGTATTTCATACCTCATTGTTCAAATTATTAAGCTATCATGTCAATATAAATTCGTTTACTTAAAATTGTTTTGAAGGGAAAAGAAAGTTTAATGAAGCTATGATTTTAATATTTACAACATTTAAAGGAAATTAATTTTTATTCATAGAATTAATTTGATTAAAATCGACTTTAGAATCCATACATTTTCACTTATTTAGACAGATTAATTATTACAAAAATAAACAAAGTTCATAATTTTTTTTCTAACTTTCTCAAATATGCATATAGTCATTACTTCAAAGTTCACTTTTATCTTTTACTCATGTAATATTGTGATATAAAGAGTTAACGGATTTTAGAAATAATATCATTCGAAAGAAACAGAAAAATGTTAAGCATAAACATAAATTAATTTTCTTTTTAAGCTGCTATGAAAAAGTTTCCATCACTTACCATCGCAATGAATGAAGTAAATTGCTTCGCAAAGAAAAATCAAATAAAATTTCGTCTTATGGGGCCACATCATAATCGGTTGTTGAAAAGAGTAACTTTTTTAAAAAGTTTATGAAATTACTCATTCTGTGTTCATTATAAATGAAGTTTTTAAAGTATGATCAATACAATCTCAAAAATCGAGCATTTATAACATGTTCAGTCCTACGCGTTGAAATAAAATCCACTTGCTTTTAAACACGGTAAGAAACATGCGTTCAAAGCTTCGAACTTCTGTTCTGTGCATCAAGATGCTCAAAAAAGAACTCAGCTAGAAGCTTGCAAAAACAGAATAAAATTCAATTTTATTTAGAATTAATTTGCAAACGAGAAAAAATAAAAATAAAAATTTGGTAAAAGTCAAGTTTATGTGCTCAAACGAAGATTATTTTGAACACTTTTCTTTACTAAATATAGGGCGAGGATTTCAAATCTGTAATTAGTTTTTGGCGGCAAACTTCCGTTCAAAAGTCATGAGCATATGTTAATAAATAGGTAAAATTACATTATAAGTACCCACACACCCAGAAGACCCCGACCCATATGACCTATATATATTCTGAAATTACTCGGTGAGTAAATTAAAAGGTGACTTTGACCTTGACCTATGACCTTCAGAACCGAAGTTACA
>NCKU01002370.1:0-19465 GCA_003675995.1 Dinothrombium tinctorium
GCTTTTAAATCTATTTTTTTATTTTTTATTTTTCATTTTTTATTATTCATTATTTTGCAGATGTTATCATTGCGATGATCACTTTTTCTACTTGGACTATTTTACACGAAATAAAAATTAAAACTTGAATACAATAGTTGCGATCTTTGGCAAAATGAATTAAGTTACTACTTCTTATGATAAAATCGCTTAACTAGAATTCACAATTTTAAATCCATCAGGTAAGATAAACACAAGCAATTAAAAATTAAATTTACGTCACTAAACAGTTATGAGCGGAAACATTTTCCCCCTCTTTAGCAGCTGTTATAGAATGCACCGTCACGCCATGTGTTTTAAGCTTTGACTACGCGTGATCCTATGAAAATTTCAACAGAGAAATCGAAACAAAAAACAAACTTTTGTGTGCTCCCTTTTCAAATTCTGATCTTAATTTCATAACTTCTTCGCGTTTTGCTTCTTTTTCTTTCAATATTTTCGAAAACTTTTTTTAATAAAAATAAATTTTACTATCTATATTGTTGAAACTAATCGTTTTGAATTCATAATTCTCATTGAATATTATAAAACGTGTTTTAAGTATAAAATTTTAAATAGACAATTTGGGAAAACAATGAATAATTTGAGTTGTTCGAAACGAATGAAACGAATTTAAGGCAATAATAGATTATTGCCTGAAATTTATATAAATTCATTAAGGCACAAAAAATATTCTCCATCGCGTTGAAGCTGATTTTCAGTCAAAAATGAGAGAAATATAAATATAAAAAGCCGTAGCTCAACTTCAAGCACCTTAAAGCCCAATTTTTGTTTTGCGACCTAAACTTAAAAAGTTTGTGGTTCGAATCAAGTATTCTCAATTCTTTTAGAAAAAACCTACAATCAAAGATATTTGAAATGAAAATGTTAGTTGCCCATTTTCCTATGATGCGTGGGCCGTTTGTGTTTCAATCAAACCTACGCCAATCGAAACATCTTATCATATGTAACACAATTTCAATGGTCATAATCTTTTTGAAAGTGGCTTTCATGAGTTACAGGTTAAAGTCTATCACATGTTATTTCGCCTATAAAGTAATTACAAAAACAAAAAAAGAAATTATGCAAATTTTAATTAACATTTGTTAAAAATAAAGCGCAAGTTAATCTTTTTTAATTGAATAAAAAATTTTGTATTAGCTGCTTACCTCATATCTCTACAACAGTATCGAAGAAACGTTTTAATGAAAGAAAAATTTCTTTTAATCACATTGTCTTCTTTTTGTTATCCATTATAATAAAATGTATCACTTTTTGAACGCTCTTTAGATAGAATTCGTTTTGTCTATTGAAAATTACCTCCATCATGCTCGTGACAAATACACTTGCATAAATAAAGATGCACTAAAAGGAGATACGAAAATGTTGTCACATATTTTGAAAGTGAGTGAATTTTTTATTAACGTCTTCTGTTGAAACATGTCACTTCGTCAGATTGAATTCATTGAAAACAAAGCAGATTTCCTCTTAAAGAGAGAGCGAAAAAATAGAGATTAGTGCCACCACTGCAGCGTTGAAACGAAGCTTATCATCGAAATTGTGTATTTTTTCAAATAAACGATAAAAAAGCGAGAAAATCATATTGTGTATCGCATTTTGCTGCGATCGCTTTTGAACTCAATTGTTTTCTCCTACTTTCTCTTTTTATGGAAACGAGTAAATCGAAAAGCGGTCGATTCGCGGAGTACAATAGCACTCAAATGAAAAAATTGCTTAAGCAAGTACCATGGCACAATTACGAGAAAATTCGTGTGGTCGGCAAAGGCGCTTTCGGCACCGCAGTTCTGTATCGCAAATTGGACACCGATACACTGGTGGTGATCAAAGAAGTCGATATGCACGATCTGACCGCGGTCGAGAGAAGTTCGGCGATAAACGAAATTCAAGTGCTATCTATGCTCAACCATCCGAATATTGTCACCTACTTTGACAGTTACGAATGCGACGGAAAGCTGCTCATCGAAATGGAGTACTGTGAAAATGGAACCCTCGACACTTTCTTGCAAAAATTGACCGAACCGATGCGAGAAAGTGATATTCTAGAATTTTTTTACCAAATAGTGTCCGCGATTGAATATTTGCACTCGAAAAAGATTCTTCATCGAGACCTGAAGACATCGAATATTTTCCTCACCAAAGACATGGTTGTGAAAGTCGGAGATTTCGGAATTTCAAAGATGCTCAACACGCACAAAGTGGGAGCAAGCAGTATGGTCGGTACTCCTTATTACATCAGCCCTGAAATGGTACGTAAATGATTTACTTTACAGGGGATTTACTAAGTATCGTTAGTGTGAAGGCAAGCCGTACAACCAGAAGAGTGATATATGGGCGCTCGGTTGCATTCTTCACGAAATGGCATGTTTACAGCGAACTTTTGACAGCACCAATCTACCGGCGTTGATCAACAAAATCGTCAAGGTGCCTTCTTTGTTTTGCATTTAAAATTTTCATCATCTATTTGAATATTTAGGGTCAATTTGCACCTGTAAAAAGGATTTATTCGAACGCTCTCAAGCAACTTATCAAAGATCTATTGCAAACGAATCCAGAATTGAGACCACACGCGTATGAAGTGCTTGACGATGTTAGCGAGCTATTGAATAAATGGTTCAATTTTAATGACTCGGTACAGGATTACTTATCAGCTGATTACACTACAGAAGATGTTTTGGCTTCAGGAATCCAAAAGTATGAAACTTGAGTTTAGCAATGAAAGCAAAAATTTTTTTTTAATAGGCAAAAGCAAACTCCACATTCGCTAGTATATGAAGTGAAAATAAATGAGTCTCACGTGTATTTAAAGCGTTTTGCTTTCCCACGCCGAGACCGTGTGTTGGATGTAAGTAGGCACGGGTAATGCTTCAATTCAATTAAAAATCTTTTTTTAGTTCTCAAAGAGTTCGAATCATTATTTATTGGTAACAGAAGATTTGCTCGTTTATTCGTGGGGTAATTCATCGAAAGGACAACTTGGTGTAGGCAATAGTACAATTGAATGGCAGCCAGAGCCGATTTGCATAGACTCGATTAGAGGCAAAAATGTGATCAAAGTCCGCGCAGGCGAAGGTTTTAGCATTTTCTTGAACTCAAAAGGATTAATAATGAGCTGCGGAGATGGCAATTCATATTGCTTAGGACATAGTGATTCTAACACTTGTAGTGTTCCTAAATTAATCGATACGCTAATTAACGTCGATATCGTTGATATTGATTGTGGTCCTCATCACGTTATGGCAGTGACAAAAATAGGATATGTCTATGGATGGGGTTGTAATGTTGATGGCCAACTGGGAATCGATGCAAAAGAGGGCTCATACATCAAGACACCGACGATCATAGACTTTTCAAGTTTTGTTTGCATAAAACGAGTGTTTTGTGGTCCAAATTCATCGATGTTCATCGATTCTGACGGCTGCTTGTGGGTATGCGGATTAAATAAATTCAATAAACTTGGCTTGAATGAAAATTTTAAATTAATATCATTCAATAAGCGCTTAGTAGAGAAGCAGAATGTTCCTGTTAAACTCAAATGGTTGAAAGAAGCGGTTGCTTTTGTCTCTTTATCGATTGACAATTCTGCAATTTTACTTGAATCAGGAAAAGTAATTGTTTTAGGAAGCAACGAAGATGGTCAATTAGGTCGTGGGCATGTGAAGAGCGTACTTTATCCGAAAGCGGTCACTCATTTGAATGATCGGATGATTAAGGTACGGTGATTGAGCATTCATCGGTACCTTACGGTTATACAAAGCTTAATAGAAAGTCGAGTGTGGATCAACATTTACTCTGGCGGCGACCTCGGAGAATGAACTTTATTTTTGGGGTGGACGTTACATGAATGCCTCTTCTGAATCGAATAAAGAAATTTGTCAAACAACTTTTGAAGAAAGTCATTTCGAATTGTCACTCGATAGCTCTGAAGTGATTAAAGTAGGTGAGTGCGTGAATCTCTTTTACTCTTCTTGCTATGGTACAAACTGATTCAATATTTACCCATACTCAGGAGAAAGTAATTTTTCACTGATGCAAATAGTCGAGAAGATTGGACCCGACCATCCGGTTTTGCAGATTCGAGATCCACGCGTAGTCGTAAACAGCGCAAAGGAATTGAATTTGTTAAACTCACCGAAGAAAAATTACAAACGAGACCTCATTCTTAACCCGCAGCCGATTGTTTCGTTGTATTCGTCGCAAGTTCATCTTCAATTCGGAGAAACAGCTTCTTTAGCTTCGATTCATTGCTTCACAGATGACAGAATATTTATCATAATTGATACAACGATTCCGTCCACGCCAGAAAAGCAAAAACCATATCGACGCAGACCATCGAGAAGCATTTCAATTCTCTCTAAAGTCACTGAAGAAAACACTTCGAGATTTGATCTCTCTGAAAGTCTAACTTCAGAGGTTGCGAGTTTTTAGTTTTTATTTTTTGATCGAAAATTATTAATTTCTTGATAGGTTCCGAATTGGGTGATTGAAGAAGCCAAAGAGTGTGTTGAAGAACGAACAGTTATAAGATGTCGTTCATTTCCTCCTGTAACCAATGACAATGTAGAACAACTTATGGAGAAGATCAGAAAAGCAGAAGAAGCACTGAACATTGTTCAGAGACAATTAGTCGAAAGTGAAAAGCGAAACGAATTATATGAGAAGCGTATTCTTGAACTTCAAGAACAAAATGCGAGACTCCGCAGACGTGAACATTCGCGAAAGTTTAAGCCATGTGCAATTATGTAAATATAACTTGTAAATTGTCACGTCAAAGTTTTTTATGAAAAACTAAGTCATGCGATATGCATGAGATGGATGCTTGTTCAAATATAATTAGAGGAAGGTACTACTATGGACAAAAAAAGTTAAATGAAACGTAAAGAATATTTATTTCGTTATGAAACTTATAGTCATGTTAGTTGTGCATTTGTTTCATAAAGCAAAGAATACAAAGCAGAATAGAATCAAAATGATTAAGCGCATACATGGAGAGAGTGTTGAGAATATTTAAATGATGCATACAAATATTCAAAACAATTATAAAATTTATTAAACAAAGTGTACAATGCAAACAAAAAAAGTTATTACATTTATGAACATGATTGAAATCATATTCATTTTCTCAATTCATACAGATCGAGTAAATTTACGGTGTAAAATTACATTTAAAATTAAATCAGTGTTGATTCGTAGCAGATGTAAATCTTATAAATTTGATTATTTAAAAAAATAAGAATTAATTTATTTGTGTTCTTTAATTCTTAGGTGAAAAATTTACGGTTTTTTAAAAATTGATTAATTCAGAGCTGTTAGAGCTTCAAAATCATTTCAAGTAAAAAATGAGAGTAAATGAAGAACATAAAACTTATTACGAGCAATGCTTCAAGATTTAAATTTCTATTAAGCGTGAAAATTGATGAGTAGAAAAAAAAGTTTGTGCATAAAATTTTAAATTGTGTTAAAATTTTATGCCCATTATTTCACATCGAGAATAATTTCATTATGAATGCGAAAAATTCACGTAAAAGCAAATGAGGAAGGTAAATACTTTTCTTGTTAGCAGGAAGAATTGCTTAATCGAAAAAGAAGTCAGCATTATAGCTTATCATTTTTTAACTCACTGATTATAGTTTCGTTTTTTCGCTTAATAAAACATTCGATTTTCTTATTTTGCTGATCAAGCTTAAATTTAATGCGTTTTGAAATTTACTCCTAATTTAAACATCTACCAAGCGACTTAAAGAGTGTGGTTTGAGAGTCAAGTGTATGGCTTATTTTCAGATGCTATCTTATCTTACTTGTAGAAAATAGCTGTAAGCTAATAAATTTGCAAACCAATGACTTCATCATCATTGATATTAGTTAGTCAACTTTTCAATCTTTTTATTTCACGGGCGTCAATTGAATGTAATAAAAACTTTGAATCGATGATAATTTTTTTTTAATACAAAGAAGTTTTAAGAGTTTACACACAAATTTTATGAAATAATAGGAAAACATAATAAAAAAGCTTCTTAATGATAATTTATTCACAAAACAATGTTGAATCTTTTACAGTAAAATTATTGATTATGAAGTTTTAAGTAGTCTACATCTTAAACGACTTTAAGCTGTCAGTTTGCTAATTACTTTTAAGCACTTCAAAAAATTTTTAAACACTTGAATTCGCATTTCCATCATTTAGAAAGCTTTCATTCAAAATTAAAAAAGCTGCACAATTGTAATCCAGATGAAGAGAAATGTGGTCGCTTAAAATGCTTCAAAATGCACATTTCGTGTGAGAAACTTCAAAAACTTGAACAAAAATTTATTTCGATCATTGTTTCAATGACTAATTATTACAGCTTTGAGCTTTGCATTTAGAATTAAATGTGTCCATATCGTGGATCATTTTGAGGAGGGTTAGTGGTTTGAAGAGTGTAATATGGAACTTGCGGCGCTTTATTTCTTCGACAACAACGGCAGCAACAAACGCAACAACAAGTAATTAAGGTGAGAAGAGCGCCGATTAGAACTGCGATTCCAACCAGCGGATTGTATTCTGTAGCGTACCAAAAGTAACACACAACGCTATTTTCATCTTGACCGTGACATTCTTGTTTCGCTAAAGTCTTCGCGATGTCCGTTGAAGCGCTGATCGCATCACCACTAATACCCCCACAATTGTCGTCGGCGATTTTTCGCACGCAACGAGTTAAAAAGCCAAACGCGCAGCAATTGTCGTAATTGCCAAATTTTCGACCGCATTCCTCGAAATCGGACAGTGAGCCCAAACATTGTATACCGCCAATTAAACTTTCGAGCTGTCCATTGACGGAGATCACTTGAGAAGAAAATATTTAAGAAAATGTTCTCATTATTTTGTTTGAAAAGAAGCTTACGGTTAATTAATGCGACAAAGACGAGTAATTTACATGAAACCATTTTACATTCACGTTATTGATCACTGCGCTGTCGGCGAAATGAAATCGAATGAAAGAAAATCGCTTTTAATCGGCTAGTGAGAACCAATCAGTTTACGCCCCTTTCGCTAATCAAACACAGACACTTCTTTGCTGCGTCGTGAAATCACAAATTTTCATGTTTTCAATGTTCAGCTTCATTAGTATCCACAAATCGCTTCCCATTACAGCTCGTATCGAAATATTTTGCTACAATTTGTAGCTTTCACAACGATATTATTGCGACTAATAAAGTAAAACACTCTGAACGTTACTGTACACAAACTTTCATTTTATTGAATTTATTTTCGCATTGAATGCGAATACTTGTTTTTACAATGTCAAACAAACACGAACTAAATTGATGCATGCATACGAGCGAAGAAGACAACCAAAACGTGTTGAAAATAAAAATTCGATTGAAAAATGTTTTGAAATAATTTTAAAAAACTCAAGTTCACTTATTAATTGAGAATAATTATTTCTATTTTCTATTTAAACAATATTTAATCGTTTTCTATCATTGCACTTTAGGAACAATTAGACATCGACTTTTGTACCTCGCTGTAGATATTTCAAAATTGTTTGTTGCTGAAATAAATTAAAATTCATTCTAAAGCAAATGATTTGAAACAATGAAATCGAAATGTGTGCACCAAATCAAAGCAAAATAAGCTTTCGTGCACCAATTCAACTTTTTTACTTTTTCAAATACTTTTTTGAAAAAAATCGTGTAATTAGAGCATCAAATTATTTATATAAAAGTTTTTGAATGAACTGTCGATACGAAAAACAAATGCAAGCATTAAATTCCACATTTTTTGCATTCTACTGCATTTGTCTAGTGATGAATAGTTAATTTTACTTCGAACTGTTTATACGATTTAAATTTGAATTTTAATTAAAAATAAGAATTTTATTTTATTTTAAACTTTAGCGAGAGGTAAATAACAATGATTTTACTAAAACTACAAATGTTAGTTTTCGCACTTGTCTTGCGTTTGACTTGTGATGAAGAAATCACTTACAATTGATATAAACAAGCGACGGACATGAAGATTATACAAAACGATTGTGAACAGTGATTAGATCGGTTTTAGGCACAGGTGAACAGTTCCACTATAAAGAAGATGCAGATCAAAACTTGAATACTTTCATTGTACGTAAGAATTTGTATTTCATTATTTTACTATTAATGTTGAATTTAAAATTAAAAAACAGCGATAATCAAAAAATTTATAAAAATTAAAAATGAAATTTTGTAAGTTTGATGCTTGAGGTAAACTGCGAACGGCGCAATTCTCGTGCGGTCCCTTCGAAGCTGCGAAAAGGTGTTTTCCAAATTGCTGAAAAAAAGATGAAAACATCGAATTTTCTGAATTCACATTTTTTCGCGAATTGAATCGAAAAAAGCAAATTAAAAAATGAGCAATTTCCTACTCGAGTTGGAACAGGTGAGCATCGCTTTCGCCTAAACACGGTTCGCGTGTAAAACGTGCGCGTGTTCTTTCCCTTAGGATCCGTTCGACGCCGACGAATTCATCGAACGCTTCGCGTGGAGAGCGACCGCAGGCAAATTCGACGTCGATTCATTCGATTCGCAATTGTTATTCGACGCGTTCGAAGGCGGAATTCGCGATTTGAAACTCATTTACGACACGCATCAAAAGAAATGCGAACGACTCGAAATGGTTTGCAAAGAAGTCGAAAAACGTCATTGGATTAAGATCGCCGAGTTGCAGGAAAAGTGTAAAGATTCGTTCGCTAGTTTTCAAGAGTTAGACGAAAGACTAGACACTGTTGCGGCGAAAGTGGTTTATTTGGGCGATCAATTGGAAGGAGTGAATACGCCCCGTTCGCGAGCGGTTGAGGCGCAAAAACTCATGAAACAGTTCGCAGAGTTTCTTAAACCAGGTCCAATCGATTCGCCACTTATGACAGATCCTCCGCAATTATACGAGGAAGCCGATGTTATACAGAAGTTGCATTTGATATCGCAAGAGTTGCCGAGCGGAGGAAAGTTTGACACAGCGAGGAAAAAGATCGCTCTTAAATACGATCAAATCGAAAGAGAGTTAATCGAAGAGTTCGTAAATGCTCAGAAAAATGAGGATAAAATTAGAATGAAAGAAATCGCTGGAATATTATCACATTTCAAAGGTTATTCACAATGTATAGATGCTTTCATCGAGCAAAGTCAAATGGGAATTTTTCTGGGATGGAATATTTTCAATGAAATTGTACCGCTTTGTGAAAAGAGTCAAGTAATCGTCAAGGAGGTGTTTAGTAATCCGGAACAAGTGATGTCCAAATTTGTGTTGAATATTTATCATGGTAAATTACAGGAATATATTCAAAACCAATTAAATAGTGATCGATGTGATTCCGAGAAATATCTTACGGAATTGTTTGAATTATATTCAAAAACTGTAAAATTGTCGAATCAACTCGCAAGTAGCAAGTTACTGGGCAGCGATATAACGTTTTTGAATAAACTTACGCGTGGAATATTTACTAAGTACCTCGAAAGTTACATCGATATAGAGATAAGATCCCTAAAAGAAAAGTGTTCTTCAATTTTACAAAGATTTTATGATTCGAAAAGTCATCAAAAGAAACCGATTCCTTCCGGAAGTATACAAGAATTGAAAAGAGATCTTCAGGCAAAGATCGGAAGAGCAAATATAAACATAGGTACCCTAGCAAACATTAACATTGTGACACCCACTATTGATCACACTGGAGGGGAAACATTCTTGTCTGAAGAAGTTGCGATCAATATATTGCAAGAAACTAAACTGGCCTCTCAACGGTGTCACACGTTGTCCAAACAGTTGGACTTACCAAACAACGCGCTTTTAATATTAGATATCCAATTGCATTATTTATGCATTGAACATATCGATTACGCATTGGAACTTGGCCTTATGAGCATTCCTCCATCAGAGCCGAAAAGTCCACCGGAAACATATTTTTTTGATGTCGTCCGACAATGCAATGCAATATGCCATTTACTTGAAAAACAATTCGTTGATTCCATTATACCCCTTGTGATTTCAACGCCGAAACACGGTGAATGCTTAAAGAAAAAGAGAGAAATTTTAGAGCAATTAGAATTGAAGGTTAACAATGGATTAGAACGCACAATGATGGCCATTATCGGCTGGATTAAGTTCTTGTTACAAAGTGAACAGAAAAAGACGGATTTTAAACCAGAAACAGATGACGCCGAAATGATTCAAACTCAGGCAAACTAGAGTTGAAGAAAAGTTTAAGGTTTTAACTTTGCTCTTTCCATTTTCAGGGATGTGCCAAAGTCGTGCGTTTTCTAAGTCAATGCGTTGAAAAGGCGAAAGATTCTTTGGATGGAAAAAATGTGGAAGCATACCTCACTGAGTTAGGAATACGATTTCATCGCGTTGTTTACGAGCATTTGTTGCAATTTCAGTTCAGCTCTGTCGGTCGGTATTTTCACTTCACATTACACGACAATTAATATTGCTATTTCAGGTGCTATGGTTGCCATTTGCGACGTAAACGAATACAGAAGATGTGCGGCGGAATTCAGAGTGCCTTTATTGAGCCACTTGTTCGACACTTTGCACTCGCTTTGCAATCTGTTAGTGGTGGCACCAGAAAATTTGAAACAAGTGTGCAATGGAGATCAATTGGTAAGCGATCATTTACGCAAATCTCTTTTTAAATTTCTTTTTCTAGGCGGGTTTGGATCGATCTGTGCTAATGAGTTTTGTACAGTTACGTTCCGATTACAAGACAGCAAAATTGGTTAATCAATTTAAATAATTTAAAATCTATTTTGGACTACGATCACGACAAAGAAAAGTGTAATTTACCTTATTTTCTATGTATATACGTTGTGTACAAAAAAAAGTTGGTGTAGATCTATTTACAATCGCTGAAAAATGATTATTGCGTTTTAAGAACAATCTACATTTATAAATTTCTATTTATTATCCATAAACATGTTTAAATTTTACTCTTATTTAAATTCGAGCTTTTAATTTATTTCTCAGCTATTACCTCATTTCACAGTTTTTGAAATATAAACATCTCGTCGCGGTGTAACTTTTTGCTCTGTATTTTTATTTTTCTCGTATTCCTCTTTTGCGCTCGAGAGAAGAACGTTAGTTAACCAATAGTTACTCTTTGTCGGTTCTTTTTGGATCGGTGGCAAAGGATTGCCTAAAAAAGAATCGAAGAATAACATTTCAAAAGCGAGAAAAAGTTTAATTACCTTTGAGTTCTAATACACCAATTTCTTGCGGGTGTCGATAATAACCGCCTTTCTGTTTTTCAAAGAACAAACTGTAATCTGGAGATAAGCGATGAAGTGTAGTGAAAGATTCTGAGTAATTTAAATAACGAGGCACTAAAACCTTGAACAGCTTATGGATTAATTGCTTCTCCTACGATAAGATGTTGAATTTAAATAGTGAATCGAATGCTTAGCAGTGAATTATTTTTTGCTTACTTTAAGCCAAAAATCAGCCAATTCCATCGTTGGTCGATGACAGTCACCGTATCTCATTGCTTCCACAATTAACTGAAAAAGAAAGCAGAAAGATAAACTTTGATCATAAAAGAGATCGGCATTAAAACTAACCCGTTCTACGTAACCCTGAACTTCTTGCGCTCTATGATACTTCTCTTCAATTCGCTCGAATTTAATCAATTTGGTCACTATCCGCGCGATCAGCTCTAACCTGCCGTCGAGTCCGGCGAGTTTAGGCGTAGCGAACTTAATCGGTTTGCGTCGAACGACCACATTTCGGGGTAATTCAGGATTCAATTTGGCGACGGGTGTCGTGAACTCGACTTGATTAATAAGCCGCAAACCGATGTATCCCGGGCTATAAGTTAATCGCGGCATCTTTTCTTCCTCAGGGGTCGTTTCCGCAGTGAGCGTTCGCTCGCACGTGTTGAAAATAAATGAAAACCGAGGAGTCGATTATTTTGTGCACTGTTGTGAAACTTTTTCGATTGACTATACTTTAACACGCTTTGAGCAAGTTTTATTTGGAGAAAAGTGCTACGTTTGGTGTTTTTACTTGAATGAATGTCTTGCCTATTCTAGCTCCCAATCAATGTTGATTTTATAACTCACTCAAATACAATTAAAAATTCAATTTTCAAATTACAGTGTTTAAACAATTTTGCGTTTGAACTAAAAGCCTTTATGTTGAAAGCGTTGCTTGATACGTTCGTGTACTCGAGCTTGCACTTGTTTGTTTTCAACAGATTTAATATTTAAATTGCAATCTATTACAATATTACAATATTTATATCTTATCTCTAACCTTAAACATCTCGCGACCAATTGCAAGACCGCAATTTAAAATCATAATATTGTAACAAAGATTATTTCAGCTTTAGAATTATCGTAGGGCAAAATACAAGCAACAGGATAAAAGGATAAAGAAAAATTAAGTTGCATTATTATAACAAAAGAAGGGCGAATTTAAAAGCAATAAGCACGACTTTATAATAGCTTAATATAAAAATATAATATAATATAATAATTTATAATAGGAACACTATTACCACGACTTGAATCGTTCGACACCGACCAACGTTAGACAAGAACAGGAAAAAATTGGCTTTCCTTCTTTGTGGCTATCTCTTTTTATACATAGTGTTCGTGATTGCGCGATTTGGTTATAAAAATAACTAAAAGTCGTAAAATTTTATAGTTGGTGAAAGTAGATTTTTAGTCAATGAAATGTAGCTCGACAAAAGATTGATAAACCAATTTTATTTGGTTAGATGGTTAATTGGTTATTTAGTTAGTTGGTTAGTTAGTCAGTCATTAAAGATCATAAACAAATATACCCGTTGTAATAGCTTTAATGATACCAGTGATTTTGCAAACTGACGGAGGCAACATCCGCAAAATCACAAAAAGAAAGTTTTTCCATTTTGTCATTGACACTTGCACCTTTGTTGAGTTTTCACCAATCTTTTCGGATGGCACGGGCCTCAAATTGTATTTGCTACAATACTCAGCAAGATAATCGCTAAAAATACAGAGACTTTGCCGGTAAACTCCAACAGGCCAATCGATGCGGAATCTAAATGACGGTAAAACTTCCCTTTCTTTTTTATTGAAATTTCGTTGAGGCAATGTGATATATTATAACCTTTGAACAATTAAGAAGATAAAAGAAAGTCTGAGGTTGTATGGTTGAGTTTGGTGTTGGACGTTGTCCTCGCAACTGAGGCGAAATAATTTTAGCCATGATCATCCTACTATTTCTGCTCTTATATAACAAAATTATTTTTAAATTCGACATAGTGGTGTCTAATGATTTCATTTTAAATTGGGCGTCCCGAGATGTTTGCGGCGGAGACGATCGCGTACTGCCGGCACTAGTCGACGGCGTCAAGTTCATGTTGTCGGCTTTGTGTCACTTCCCAATAGCCGTTCGGCATCTGCCGACCCGTTTCGCTTATATACAAGCGGTGCGTTTGGCATACTGTATAGTGTTGACACTGGGTCTACCCAGTAGAAATAAGGCTCGTTTCCTACATTCCAGTCGACATCCATCGTTAATGTAGGTTTTCTATGAATGAATATTTTTAGCATAATTAATAGAACGAGTAAATGAATTAAAGGCTTAAAATTGCAATAAATTTTCCAGGATCTTCTTTTCTATGATACATAAATGCAAGTTTATTGTGAAGTAATAAGGTGCTGTTAGGATTAATTCTTCATCGAGTGATTAAGAAGGCGTAGTGCATATGAAAAAGATAAGTTGATTTCAATAGTAAAAGTTGTCTGAATTTTCCTTTCGTCTAATCGTTCTTTGACCCCTGTCTTTAGACGGTACGTTACAATATGCATTGTCTTTTGTATTTAAAATAGTATAATATATATAATTAATATAATTTAGTATAATAATATAATTATAGTATAATATGTACTCTACTTGTAATCTACATATATAAAGCAGGAATATTTTTATTTGAATTTATTAATTTTTCGAGTTTTAAATACTTTTTTCTTATTAAAACTAATTAAACTCTTTTTCTTTAATGCACATTTACGTATATTTAGTGTTTATACAGAAACAATTTAATTTTTCATATAAATGTAAAAGATTTTACAAGTAAATATTTACAGAGCTTCAATCATATTAATGTCAACTCTCTGTCATGAGAATCGGCTTTTTCAATGAATTTATCTGATTTTTACATCTTTCGGTGATTCCTATTCTGAGCGATTTTATGCTAAAATTAATTTCGTATTCCGAAATACTCAGCCAATAGGTTTTATTAAGTGAAATTTAAATAATTATTTGCTCATAAAACATTGGCATTTACAGTAATTCCATTGTACTTTTTATGTGACTGTCATCTTCGTTTCTTGAGTGTTAACATTAATAAACTAAAATTAAAAAAAATTATCAACTCGATTTATACATTAAAAAAATAAAATAGAGATTTGGACGAAATAAGCCACATTTTGGGAAGAAATTAGGTAAAAAACACAACTTTGTTTGTTATGAAAAGTAAATTTTAAAATCAAATATTTTTCATATTATAATATTTTAAATAAATTTAAAGTGCAATCGAATTTGCGCTTAAAAAACTTCGATTTAAGATCATAAATTTAAATCTTGGTTATATCAAAAGTAAAAAGCTTTTAGAGAATTGCGCTTATTCTGGAGTATCACTTCACCTCGTTTTAAATTATTTTTTATATACAAAATAAAAAAATTCAAATGAACAGGATCTTATCTCTGTTTATTCAACATTTTCGAATATGTTGATTAATGAAAATTTATTCAAGGATCTTTTCTTTTATTTCATTGAATATATTCATTTATTTAAATTTATTGAATTGATGTTTTCATACATATTTCATTTCATTAATAACAGTCATCATTCATTCATTCATTCATTCATTTATTCATATCATTAACACAATTCTTTTTATTAAACCTTTTTAACATTTTAATACGTTTTTCAATGATATTCACCATTTTCATTTCGATTGTAATATTGTATTTAGCACTTGTAAAAATATTTTCGAATTACTTTAAAAATCGCTTTTTATTGACCAAAAATTAATTTCTAAAGCCAAAGCCAATCTCATTAAAGAGAGTTTTAATTCTAAAGTGAAATTATATAAAATAAAGCAAAGAGTTTCGCAAACTTAATGTGGTGAATTAATTAAAAATTTATCATAAAATGGTGAGAAAACTTTTATCTCGATAATAACGAGCAAATATTTGTGCAAAAAATAAAATAAAATAAAAAATAACCTCACTTCGTTATTTACTTTCATCACAGCAAATTACCTCTAGTCAAGTAAAAATGATTTTTTTAATTTACTCTTTTTTTTAAGTACATGTCTGCTTTCAGGTTCAATGCTTAAAATTTCATTGAAACAAAGTTTGAGTGAAACTTCACCTTATTAACTAAATGATTCTTTGCCTTGAAGTAAAGGCTTTTAAAAGTTTAGCCGTTTTCGAGTTTTTATATTCAATTCACGTTTGAAACTATTTCTCAATAACCACACATTCATTTTCTTTCATAATCATTCAGAAAGCAAACATTTCGCTATTTTTGAGAAATGATTGAGGCGGATTTAAAAATTCAAATTATTTTAAGCGATTTTCAACAGCAATTCGAATGAATCAAGCTACTACAAATGCTTAAGCTAAATGAATTTACTTTCTCACAGTCCACTCAAAAGGCCTCTAAAGATGTAAATTTGTTAAAAGTTGAATTAGTTTTTTGACAGGTGCGATAAATTTTTAAGTTGAAATTCAACATTTTAAAAATTAATTTGCAATCACTTTCAATAATTTCACTTTCTAGCGAAGAACGAGAACTTTTTTTTTCATTACATTGCAAGTTGCACTAAAACAGTTTGAGTGGTGGAGGCAGAGGGCGAATGACATTGAGATTCTGAGCAGCGATTAGATTTTAAGCAATCACAGCGATGTTTTCGGCTTATTTCAACCCAAATTTCCTGCCGCTTTTCACTTAAAAAAACTTAAATATTTATTTTTTACGACTACTGAAAAAAAATGTGCAAAACTTTCGATTGAAAAAAATTTTTTCCACTTTTCTCGCGATTTTGTGAAAACGTGAAGCCAATAAAAGCTTTCAGCTTGAAGCGAAAATAAAATTTTCGCGCACAAAAAGCGGAATGCGTCAATTCAACGCTAATCTCGTTTTGCTTATTTTGTTTTCGTTGTGCATCAATATTGTTCGATGTGATTTGTTTAATTTAACTATTCTTCATAACAACGATTTTCACTCGCATTTCTCACCGATGAATGAGGATGGCACACAATGCAACGAACATTCGAGTCACCGAAAATGCTTCGGCGGTGTGCCCAGAACCGTTTATAAAGTAGGTGGCGGTTGTAGTAAGATTTTTTATTTTAATATCAAATCAGACGGCTTTTGTTTGCTCTTTTATTTAATTTTTGCTTTTTTTGAACGCAACTTTTATTCTTTACAATCTTTTAAATCATATTTCACAATTTTATGAAAGCTTTTCACTTTTTGGAAAAACACTTTTAACGCGCGCTTTGAAGTGAACAAACTTTCAATGGATGCAAAAACCCTTTCACTTGTTTGAGCATATTTCACAATCATTTGTAAATCCAAAAAACATCTTCATTCATTTAGGCCATATAAGTTGGCTATGGCATAAATGTAAGCAATCTTCATTGTTATCAACTTCATTCACTCACATATTTTTGATCTTCAAACAGGACACTGTTTCGAATTTCAAGCTTCACTTTTGAGCGGCATTATAATTGCATCTAATTCTGTTTTTAAGTTCACTTTCATTTTCTTTTTTCATGCAACTGGACACTTAGAACTATTGTCTCTTATGTTGTTTTGTCGATCATTCATACGGTTGCTGGTATGTTTGATCACAATTTTGGTTACGAAGATGAGCGCATTTAACTGACCAAATATAATTTATTAAAAAATGTATTTAAAGTTTGGTGATTATTATTTGCTCATTTAAAATATTTTTAGTTTTTTAACACAAATATTTTTTTAACTCAACTAAATGAATGAAGATATTTATGGAATTTACAAACGATGATGAAATAATGTTGAAAAAAGCGAAAGTGTTTTTGCGACCTGTGAAAGATTGTTTACATAAAAGCGCGCGATGAAAGTGTTTTTGCAAAAAGTGAAAGACTTTGTCAAAATGTGAAATGTTTATTTTTTAAATTTTTTTAAAGACTGTAAATATAAATTAACGTAAATTAAAACGTGCAGAAATAGTTTAATCCCTTTCCTAAAGAGTAAAAATTATCGCTCCGACCGCATTAATCACGAGCCCTGATTGAAAATCATGAAGGCGCACCAGAATTTCAAATAAGCTCGGTTTAAAACCTACACCGTATTTAAATATTATAAATTATGATATTATTATCATAATTAATAAAAACATTAATTTTTTTAAAAAAATATTGGCGATCTCTTGTAAGCTTTTTTGAGCCTTTTTAAATCGATCCGGGCTCGGGGCTTTTTTCTGCTCGGTTCGGCGCCGAGCCCTGTTTAAAATTCTACTTTGATGAAAATAAGTGATATCGACAATTTAAAAAACTTTTCATTTTTCACAAAGCCACTTACAGCGCATTAAAATTCACAGATCAAAGAATTGCGCGAAGTATTGCCAAATGTGATTGCTCTGAATTCAGGCGATCACTTTGCCGGCACAATTTGGTATACCCTCTACAAATGGAGAATAGTAGTTGAGTTTGTTAAATTAATCGGATACGAAGCAATGAGTCTCGGTAATCACGAGTTTGACGATGGTGTCGATGGTTTAGCGCCTTATCTCGATGCAACCGCTCCATACGTGCCTACATTATGTTGCAACCTTGACGTTAGCAAGGAACCAAAATTAAAAAGTATTAGGAAGTCAAAGGTGTTTGTCATCAATGGTCACGAAGTTGGTGTCATAGGCTATCTCACACCAGAAACCTCATTTCTCTCTCGTACAGGAAAAACAGTGAAATTAACCGATGAGATTGAGTGTATAAGGACAGAAGCGAATAGATTAAAAGCAAGAGGAGTAAAAATAATTATTGCTGTGGGACATTCGGGGTATAATAAAGATCTTGAAATCGCTCAGCAAGTTGCAGATCTTGACATTGTAGTTGGAGGACATTCGAATACGTTTTTGTACACGGGAAAAGCTCCATCGATTGAAAAACCTATCGATAACTATCCTGTGGTTGTAAATCACAACGACGATCGCAAAACCTTAGTTGTTACTGCATACGCATTTGGAAAGTATTTGGGCTTTTTAAATGTTTCTTTTGATGCTGATGGCAATATCGTACAATATAAAGGCAATCCGATTTTACTCGATGAAAGTGTTCCGCAGGGTAAGTTGTTTCTCTTTCTAATCTCAAATTGAAAATCTCAGATAATTGAACACTTTTTTAATATTTTACTTAACTTTATAAATTTTCTAATTTTTGAACTTCATTGATTTAAGACAGTGAAACACGATCACTTCTTGTGAAGCGCGAGAAGGAAATCGAAGCGAAATTTAAAACGAAGATCGGTGAAACGGCGGTGTATTTAGATGGTGATAGTCAAAGTTGTCGTCGATTTGAGTGCAATTTAGGCAATTTGATTACCGATGCATTTGTAAATAGTGCTTTGAGTCGAGATAGAGTGAAAAGCGAAAACTCAGGATGGACTGAGTTTCCAATGGCTATAACAAATAGTGGCTCGATTCGTTCCTCTATGAGTGAGACTTTAAATGATGGCGAAATCACAACGCTTGATATTCTAAATGTGATGACTTTTCACAATAATATAAACGCAGTTGAAATAAGTGGAAGCAAATTGATTAATCTTCTCGAGCAAAGTGTAAGCAAATACAGCACATCAGGAGCAGACGTTGGCGGCGAATTTTTACAAGTTTCTGGAATAAAAGTCGTTTACGATATTTCGAAACCGATTGGAAACCGGGTTAAATCTGTTCAAGTTCGCTGCGGTCCCACTTGCAGAGTCCCGAAATATGAGCAGATAAATCCTGAAAAAGAATACCGACTGTTGGTGCCAGCTTACATCGAAAGAGGAGGCAACAATTACACAATATTCAGAGAAAAAAACGTTAAGCACATATCAATAGGCTTTATGGACGTCGACGCTGTCAGCGAATATTTCAAAACGCACAAACCTATTGTTACTGAGGTGGAGGGAAGAATTACTTTTGAATCTTCTCTAAGCAATGAGGCATCAATTTCAGCATCTAAATGTATGGGTCAAGTAAGAATAATGCTCTCATTTGTTATAATATTAAAATTTATTTTGTAAACGGTAGAATTAAAAGCGAAAAATTTCATACTTAAATCGTGATGATTTTTTTATTTACTTATTTCATGAACTATATACTTGTTAACATAGTTAAATCAAAGAACTCAACGACAATAATTGTGCGCTTTAAAACGATGAATGAATAACAAAAA
>NCKU01002371.1:0-19458 GCA_003675995.1 Dinothrombium tinctorium
GGTGAATATGAAAAATTAGTTAGAGTTTCCAATTTGTAAACATGGAGATATATAAAAAGAATTTAGTTTAATTTAGCTTCGAGCGAATAAAAATTTTTATCTAGCGAGTTTATAATAATAAATAATCGTGATTTAAAATTTTCAATTATCAAACAGAGAAACATACAGAAAAAAAGAAAATGAAATGAAAAATTTAAAAATTATGTAAATATACGAACTTACAAAAAGTCAATCGCTTCATTAATTATTTATCAATGAAAGAAGCTCGTAAAAATGAATTTTCATATCGATGAAGCAAAAATTTATTGATTTTTAGCGTACAAAAAACAGTTCAAATTTTTTTTTGCGCTTAAATCCGCAATTTTAAATTCAATGTAATTCTTATAAAAGCTTTATTTTGAAAAAATTTATTTATTTTTTATAGTCGGAAAAATTTTTTTTCGATAGTCAATCAAAAGGTTAATAGTTGATCGACTAATTTTTTATCATCTCGAATGTAAATTAATTCTTAAAAAATATTTTTTTTTTTACTTCGCTAGCTATATTTAAAATTAGTGTCACACGGCGATTTTTGTTTTTTCCTAATGTGACAGAAAAAAAATTGCGTCGCTTGCAACTAAAATGATCAAAAAAATTTCAGCCGTGAATTATGCTTTTTTAAAAAAGGGCAAATTTTTTATCTTTAAATACATTTTTGAACTTATTTATCAAATCGTTAAAAACTTTAAAAAGTATGTTACGATTAAGGCGTGAACGTGGTAATATTCAAATGACCGGAGCTTCTCTCTTTACTTTTTTTTAAAATTCATAAAAATTTAAATACATTTAAGGAAAGAATATAAATAAGTGGCGATATTTAGCCTATACAGCTAAAAAAGGCAGGCCACACACACACACACACTCACACACGAATTTGTATATAAATTCGAGTCACAATCATTTTTAGATTTTTCGTAAATAAAAATTTCGATTTTTTTTCTCGAAAATATGAGTTCACATTTAAAAAGCGTATTACTTCTTTAAAATCCTTTTTGATATGAAAAAAACACTTAATTTAAAAATCTGAAATTATTCATAATCTTAAAAAATTCACAATTTCTTGTTTTTCATAGCTCATTGTTCTTCGCTTTCGAAATAAAACCATTGCGCGCTCAATGACAGTTGTATAATTGATGAGTTTCTATCTAGATCTTGTCGAAGAAAAAAAGTCCTTAAAAATGCGGTAAATGCAATTTTACAAAAAAAAAATTAAGCCATTTTACTTAATATTAATGTGTGAATAGAGTGTGAGAAATTATAATGCGCAAGAGATCACAATCTTTGACACCGAATTCGTAAAGCGTTTGCCATTTACGAAACTACTGATTCGATTCGATCGTACAGGATATAAATTGATGTGTAAATTAATAAAAAATGAAACAGATAGGTAGAATAAGAGATAAGTTGAAAAAATATTTTCGATGAAATTAGGTTCTCACACATTCTTATAACATAAAAACGAAAACTTTTTTTGTGATCATATTTCACTCAACAGGCGAACGGCCATTTGTCTGTGATAATGCCAACTGTGGTAAAACTTTCACGCGCAATGAAGAATTAACTCGTCACCGACGTATACACACCGGTATTCGGCCGTTCTCGTGCGCGATCTGCTCGAAATGCTTCGGACGTAAAGATCATTTGAAAAAGCATCAACGAACGCACGAGAAGCGTGTTCAATTCAATCTCTCGTCACATTCGCATTCCTCTTCTTCGCCGGCGTTAGTGACCGCGAATCAGCGACAATATCAGCAAAATTGTTTCAACGCTTTTCTACCGATGTTGAAATAGAAAATTATTTCAAACATTTGTTGCCTTTCAATGTTCGCGCGGAGGACGAATTCATTCGCAAATTTATTTTATTTTATTAGTTAAATCTGTTACACGACATTGAGTTTTAGCACTGTAATCGCAATAAATTTGCTTATTTTTGAAGCTCGAATAAAATTTAATTTTCAAAATTTGTTTGCATTATAAAAAAATCAAAATTATGATCTATTCAAATTTATTTTTAAAAAAAACCAATCGTAAAAATAAAGAATTATATTTATATAAATCAATTCTGTTAAAAAAATTAAAATTTGTACAACTTCCGTTAATGCAATATGTGAATGATATGAGAGATTTATGTAAACTCTTAAAAGTCTGCAAAACACAAAAATTTGTTAAATTTTTTTTATCACAAGAAAAAATTGTTTGTAATATTATCAATCAAAAGTTTGACGGTCGTTGATGTTCTAAAAGGACCTATTTTTTGTAAGCCCACACTTATTCGCTTCTGTCGATCGCTCAAGTTATATGTTTTGTCAACGATAAATAAAGCACGCAACTATTTGCAAATTTCTAAAGAACGCAGCATTTGGCTTTTTTGAGCACATATTGAGTTTAACACTGAAAATAACGTGAAAAGAAAAACAGAGAATATATAAATCTGGCTCAAAAAACGAAATACTCTCACACACACATTCATCCGCTCATCACTTGATGATATTTGTTGAACAAAGCAACCCAGATAACGAGAATATTGAATTAATTGTTTATGTGTGTAAATTATGCTAAAAAACGCGTCGATTTTGTTTGTATTCATTTTGAATGTATTTATTTTAAATGAAATTAAAGTTGATTGTGAGCTAATAAGAAGAGTTGCAGCATCAAGATCAACAGCTGTAAGTATTCGCAATATCCGCGGACATCGCTCAACTCGTCGCGGACGCGCGTCAACAAGAGAAGGAACACTACGTTTGGTCGGTGGTCAATCGAGAAATGAAGGTAATGTCGAAATCTATCACGCTGGTAAATGGGGCTCGATTTGCGACGACGAGTGGGATTTAAATGAAGCGAATATCGTATGCAAATCATTACGTTATGAGTTAGGCGCGTTGAGAGCAACTGTGAATAGCGAATTCGGCCGTGGGAGAAGTAAGTTTTCACTATTTGGTTCTTTGCTTTAAAATTTTAATTTAATTTTTTTTTATCTCCTCGATTCTTAAATTTGACTAAATTTTTGTTAAATTCATTTTTTGTTCTTTTTCCTTTTTTTCGCGAATCCTCTTTTGTTGATTGATAACTTCAGAATTAATTTGGATGGATAATGTTTATTGCAACGGCAATGAAACGCATCTTCATCACTGTCCATTCGACGGCTGGAGGATGCACGATTGCAATGCAGATGAAGCAGCGGGTGTCGTTTGCAATAATATGAAAATTTTTACTTCTTTCAGTGACCGTCAAAATGATAATAGCATTAGTAATGAAATCGATGAGATCGAATCGAAGAAAGCGAAAGAACGTCGAAATATGAATGAGAACTCAAAAACAGCATCAATTAAGCAAATTCTTAAGTCTTCGCTAATACTTTCCGACAGTAAATTAAGCGTAAGTTTCGTACTAATATTTATTAGAAAAACACGCTTTAAGATAAATTCAGCGATCAAAGATAAAAACTCAGTGATCAAAAAATTAATTCGCTGATTTAATCAAAAGATTTTGACAAATGACAAGCTTAAGCTTCGCATCGCCGGAGGCAGACACAAATTAGAGGGAAGAGTCGAGCTTTACATTGACAAAGAATTCGGTTGGGGAGTGATTTGTGCAAATGGATGGGGAATATTTGAAGCGATGGTTGTTTGCCGTCAACTTGGTCTCGGCCACGCCGAACACGCAGTGCAAAGTCCCTACTTTGGCGGGCAAAATATGTCATACATTTTAAATGGCGTAAAATGTCGCGGACATGAAGCTTCTTTACAAGAATGCACTGTACACGAGTTTGGCTCGGTCACTTGCTCCAGAAACCACCACAACATAGCTGGTGTTATATGCGCTAAAGGTTAAATTCGAAATTGAATTTACTTTTTAAGTTACGCGAACTTTCATAGAGCTTCCCGATCTGGTGTTGGATGCAAATGAGCTTGAATCATCGATTTATCTCGAAGATAGACAAATGGTAATGCTTCAATGCGCTATGGAAGAAAATTGTCTCTCCACTTCAGCCTATTCAATAAATTTCAACGATTTCAGTAAATTTGCATAAACAGACAATTTTCTTATTTTTAATTGACTGTTCGAATGAGCATAGGTTGGCTTTACGAAACACGAAGATTACTGCGTTTCACTGCCAGAACAGCGAATTTAGGAACCGCAGATTTTCGACCATTTTTACCGAAACATGTTTGGCAATGGCACGCTTGCCATCGACACTATCATAGTATGGAGGTTTTCGCACATTTCGACATTTTAAATTCAGAGGGCAAACGGGTGGCAGAAGGTCACAAAGCGAGCTTTTGCTTGGAAGATAATAGTTGCGTCGATGACATAAAGCCTAAATACAAGTGCGCTAACTACGGCGATCAAGGCATCAGCGTAGGCTGCACGGACACTTACTTACACAATATAGACTGTCAATGGATTGACATAACTGACATGCCACCGGGAATGTATCACTTGAAGGTAAGATTTTTGCTTTTTTCAAAAATATAATCAACAGCAAAAACAATTTTGTTTTTCACGCGATAAATTTTAATTTTTCAACGTTAATTTAATGAACTTTGAGTTCAACTATTGAATGGATTAAGGTGAAGACATGTGTTTTAATATGAGGCGATCGATCAATATAATCAAATTGCAAAATGAATTTTGCTCGCTTCATTTTTAGAGCACTTTAACAAAAAATGAAACGCGAAAAAAATTAAAAAATTTTTATTATATTAATAGCCCGCGAGTAAAATGCTTACTCAATCAATTACAGATTTCAGTGAATCCGGAATTCAAGATTGCCGAACTGAATTACGATAACAACGCCGTAATTTGCTCATTTCTCTATAACAGCGTTTCGGCACGTGTGTGGAATTGCACATCGACTAGACCTTAAATTAAAATTTAATTTAGTTATTGTTGGTTTTAAAAGAAAGAAGAAAGAAGCAGAGATAGACTCAAAATATTTTTTTTTACATCTCTGCTAGTCGCATCAATTAGAACGATTATTTAATCAATTTTTGTTTGCTCTTGTTATTTGAAGTACTTATTTCGTTGATAAAAATAGCATTTAAATTTTCGCTCAGTTTAAACGTGTTCAATAAAAAACGATTGTGATGATAATTGATTCAGCGAAAAAAATCAATTTTTTCAAATAATGAATTTATTTTGTAAAATTTTGTTTGTATTCTGGTTTTGTTTGCACAATGTTTGGCGATTAATTATTTTGTACAAATAAATTGTGTTGTCTAAGTTGGAACAAAAAAAAAGTGATAACGCAAAACGATAAAAAATTATTAGAGAAGATGACTTTTCACCGTGGAAGTATAACACCTTCGCACCAATCGTGATCCTCTGGTTTTAAAATCCAATCGATTATGTGAATAACGCCGTTTGTTGCCGGTATATCAGCCCGATAAAGTGGACTCACATTTAATTCAACTAGATTACCTGCGATTAGAAGATAAAAGATGCGAATTTAATGCTCGATTCGATTCGAGAGAATATTTTCGCTATTTTTAATTAATTGAGCTGACTCACGTGAGCATCCATCAACTCGCACACCAGTTTTAATCGCGTGATTAGCTAGCATCGATTGAATAAATTGACCATCTCTTAAATCATTGCTGTAATAGGAACCAAGTGCCATGTGATATTTTAAGAAATCTGTTCAACAAAAAAAAAATGTAAATAAAAGAATGTGAGTCTAAAAAAAGATTAAATAAATTTCAGTGATTGATTGCTGAGCGAAAACAATTGCCTCATATTTTTCAAAATCTATTTCGCTTCTTTACTCACTAAAAAAGGGTTACAAACACGGTGAACTAAAACTAGAGATGGACGACCCGAATAAATGAACAATTGATGAGACTCATTTTCGTAGAAGAGAGAGAAAGAGAAAGAGAAAAAATTGCAATTGTATTTACTTTTCATAAATATTTAATTCGGCTTTTAAGAGAAGCAATTTTTAAAAATGCAAGTTACTTTCATGTGGCAGTTTTCTATTCTCAAAAATGAAATGAGCATTTGAAATTTTTATGGATTACAGTAAAAAAAAAAACAACAACAACAACAAATGAAGCCGAATTTACTCGTTTTGTTAGTGATGGTGATGGTGACAATGATGATGAGTAGTAGATAGAGAGAAAGGTGGTTGATGACAAGTGAGATGATTGAGCGAAAGAAGAAGTAAGAGAGGACGAAAAAAGCAAAATAACGAGAGGCAAGTGTTCCGGGACTGAAAAAAGCATTTAATTACTCAGACAGCTCATTTCTTTTGAGGCAAAAATTTAAATAATGGTTGTTGTTGTTTTGACATTGAGGTCGCTAAGAGAAAAGCACTGCTTCGCGTGTCTAAAAATAGTGTTTATAATTTTCATTTTGAAATAATTACACGCTAATCTAGTATTCAACATCCATTTTCCATTATTCGCGATGAGTTTATTCAATATTTTGACACTTATTACGAAAAAAAAGTTTCTAAAATTTTTCTACTCTAGCGCGTGTGCGATGTTATTTAAGATTTGATTCACCTCACTCATTGCATTCAACTCATCATCATTGTTTTTCAAAAAATTGTTCAATTTTTCAATATTTTGCTTTTTTGAATTCGTAAATCAATTTTTAAACGAGTATTTTCGAAAAAAACAGGCAAACTAAAAACGTACCTTTTAAAGCAGTCATGTTGTTGCGAATTTTACTCAAATCGTTGTCAGGTATCTTTTGAAGCGCTTCATTACTTGGCACAAACACCGAATACGGTCCTTCTGTAAATTGCACGAAAAAAAATTTAAATAACTTAAATTTAAGTGCTTCCAAAAAGTTAAATTGTAGCCGCAATTTTACCTTTAGAGAGTAGGTCTGAAATGCCCGTTCCGTCGGCTAATGTTACAAAGCCATCAAAGCGATTACATGATTTCAGCGTTTCGATGATGTCTTTATTTGCGACCGGATAGAGTAAACCGTCAATTGTGTGGATAACACCACTTTTCGGTGCTTTCTGATCAGCGTGAACCAAACGCTGGCCGTTGACCGTTACACCTAAATTCTTTGTGCTCTTCACTCTTAATTTTGCATTAGTCGCGCGCGGCTCAATGATTGACGCAATTCGCAAATCTTCGAGCGTTTGAGCACTCATTAGAAAATGATTTTCAATCAATTGATTGAACTCGAATTGATTTCGCTTAAAATTATCGATTAGATTCGGTGGTAGTCGTGAAAATGCGATATCGGTCGGTATAAATATAGTATAACCGTTTACGGATAAATCGACCAAATTTTGAACCACTTTTGCGAATGATGGAAAAGCGTTTACAAACTCAGAGCAGCCTAAAATTTTTGCCGTTTCCACAATGCTCAGAGTGCCATCGGAAATTTGATTGGTGATAGGAGCACAAGAAGCTTCACAGTGGCTTATAGCCGGACATTCTTCGATTGATATCGATTTCGGAAATGGTTTTAAGATTGTGTTTTCGTCGCTTGAGCCACTTGCATCAGTTAACTTCGCGCTCATTTCGATTAGCTTTGCACTTTTCTTTGCGGCTGAGGAAGAAGCGGACGCTATTTTAGCTGATTTTACACCATCGAAACCATTGCCGTTTTGAGCGATTTGTTGCTGTTCGTCATCCGAATCCTTCTCTTTAGTTTGCCCTTCGTTTCTGGTTTGAACAAACTTTTGCTCTATTTGACCATTTTTCGTATCTGTTTGTTGCTGCGTGTGTCCATTGAATGAATCATCCATTTTAGTTTGACTATCGTCACCGAAATCTTTCTCTTGCGTTACTTGTATTTGTCCAAAACCGTCATCCTCGCTGTCATCTTCTTTTTGCTGCACGTCATTAAATGCATTCACATTGACTTTGCTTTGCTGACTTGCTTTGGCTACATGCTTTTCCTCTAGAGAATTCTTCTCGTGAGATCCAACCATAAGCGGTGCTCGGCTTTCTACGGTTCTGGAGCTTGATTCGAACTTTTCATAATTCGTATTAGTGTTTGGTTTAGTTTCAACGTTATTCACTGCTTTGTAGCTGTTAGAAAGTGAAACTTTTTGAGTCGAATAAGCTGGTCCGTATTTTTTATCGTCTTTGAAATTTTCATGCGCTTCAGGAATGAGACGGTGTTTTATAGCATGATGAAGATCAGCAGTTCTTATATATCCAACGTCGTAATGTTTCATTGTCGGTGCTTTTCCATTGTGGCTACTTACGGGCGGCTTTAGCGGAGTTCGATTTTGCTGATGGACAACATGTTTGTCAACATGCTGATTCGACGCCAACGGTTGATGATGAAAGCGCGATTGACTTTGTTGGGATAACTTATCCGAAACAACTTTCAATTTTGGCTCTTGTTCGACTACTGTATAGCCAATGTGTTTGGCAATCGGTTTCGAAGCGAACTCGTCAATATCGAGCAACAATCGCAAATTTGAATCGGGCAAGTCAAGACCAACAGTAGCACCGTTCGCGTGCGGCTCGATCACCGGCACCGGAAAATGATTGGATGCTGCAGAATGATAGTGATCGGCGAACGAGCGCTGATGAGGATTTTCCGTCGATGGTTTGTGCTTCGCTTGCAGCGTCGGTGCGTCTGGTGGCGATAAACTTAATAATTTACTATGACGCGTCGGTAGCGGTGTCCAGTTGTTGGCGATCATATCGCATTGAACATAAAACAAGCAGTAAAAAGCGAAAGATAAAGCAGTAAGCAATTGTAAGATTAACATGACTATGAAATAAATTGAGAAACTGTTTATTCAACTACGAAAATTTAATCAATGCGCCAAGTAAGAAAGCAGACACAGCGCGTTAAATGCAAATCAGCATCAAGTAGTGACCGCGAATCTCTCGAAAAGCAAATTAAAAATCGTTTTCAACGAAGTTGGTGTTTTATACAAACATGCACTCGAAAAATGCTTGATTTAAATAAAAAAAGCTCGTTCTTCTTGTTGTCGAAAGTAGAGAAGAAAAGTATTTTGTTTCCTCTCCCTTCGCATCGCGCGTTGAAAAGCAAAATTTAATTCGGCAAAAGTTTTTCGCTTTGAACAGCATTCGCTAGCCGACGATTGGTCGCCGCACCAGAGAATAGAGAAGATGAAACTTTTCGAATTGGTGGTGTTATGTAAGTTTGAAGAGAAAAGAGGCGAAACCAGCTCTTTGCGAGCTCAACAAAATGGGTCTGTTTAAATTTTTACACTAAGCATGTAAGTAAGTACATAGTAGTGGAATTTGCTTTTTTTATTTTCATATAACACAGTCTAAAGTAGAAGCGAGAGAGTAAAAGAATGAAGGTAGTAGAAGCGGCTAGAAAATGATTTTAATTGCGTGACCTGCTGACACGGAAAGAGGTCATCACAGTGTGCGCCCTATTCGGACACTTTCAAATGAAGAATACACACTTTAAGAAGAATGATAATGTAAAAAAGCGAAATATAACTTTCATCTCAACATTTCTTATTCTCCAGACGTCCAAAGTGCCGATCATTATATTTGCATCGTTTTTAACTTGAATATTGTTCATTCATTATTAAAAATTAGTCCTTTCATTTGTTTGACTGCATTGTGATCTTCGAAAAATGAAAAGGAAGTGCATAATTAAAAAGTTTTCAATACAAATTTGTATGATAAAAGCTAAACAAAAACAAATTTGTATTGTGCTAATTGTTTTTCGCTTCTTCACTGTGAACTATTTCAAATAAGCGAACAACAATAAAACTGTCGATTGAAATTTCTTCCTTGGATTGACTTTTGAACTCGCTCAAGTATCGGCTGGTTTAAAGTGTGAAAGCGGCATGAAAACGCTCTTTGAGAATAGGTGAATTATGTGTAACAAACCTCTTGATTCGAATAGCTGTTCTAGAGTTGAAATACTTGAAGATAATAAAGGCAATAATTAATGTTAAATATAACCGCTCATTAAGTTTGCATTTTTTAAAGAAGAAAATGTTGCGAAAAAACTTTTTTTTTTCTTTGTTGTTTCATTTTGAAACAATTTCTTTGAAACGCTCTAGAAGAAAGATAAAATTTACATACACTTTGGGCGAGTCGATCACAACAAGCATTTTATGATTTATGAATTAAAATTATAATTTGTACATTTACAAACAAACTTACTTAATCTTGAATCTTTCGAGTTTATTTTTATCTTCAATAATTTTTTTCCCGTTTACTCGCTCTTTATACACCTTCGCAAAATTGAAGAAAGAAAAAAAATGTTTTCTGATTTTAAATTGCTGCACTTTAGTTATGTATTTAGTTTGATGTGCGTGCAAATTGAATAAAAGATTAAAAATATTCGTTCAGATCTTATTTGGCTGAAATTGTGAGTGGGAAAAAAGAATTCATCGCTATTGAAGGCTAAATGTTCATGTTTAGAGCGAAGTTAAGAAATTAATTTCAACAACTCAAATTAGTAAGCATTCAAATCGAAAAAGTGTTATGATTTTTTGTTTACTCGCATTAAATTGAATTTAATGAAGAATAAACACGAAAATTAATTTTTTTCCCATTGTTTCGTGAAGAGCCGAGAAAGAGATGAAACTTAATTTTCAAATGAGAGCGAGTTTTTGCAATAAAGGCGCATTAATGTGCATGATGTGAGTTGATTCCATTGTCAAGGTTCATGTTAATGAACATGAATGAGTTTGAAATTCTCATGAACGAATGCAACTTTTTCTTCGGCTTTTGCTTTTTCTAAAAATGTAAAGATAGTGAACAACAAAAGCTAATTCAGCTGAGAAAATAAAGCGATAAGCAGCTCTGCCCTTGTCTTGGTTTTTGCTTGATTATTTCTTATTTAAAAGGCGAAATAAAAATATAATTAAAGCGCCGCACTGAGGGACACAAAACGCGAACTCGGCAAGATACTGTCCCACTGACACACAGTACTTATTTATATTCACTTTTGTTCGGTTTGTGTTTTTTTAAAAATTGAGAGAAAATATTTTAATAGCGAAAGATGATTCGAAGGGATGAAAGAGAGTAGAAAACCGTTTGCGTGAGTATCTTAACTTGGTAAGTAGTATTACGCTTCTCCAACAAACAAAATTCAGCTACTTGTTAAAATTGAAGTTATGCCTAACAGTATAAGTAAAAAAAATGAAAAGTGTGTGTTTTTTGTATTTAGATATACGTTTGGGTCACGATTTTAAATAAAGTCACTGCCCTTAATGCGAACCAAAACAATGACGAGCGTTGTATTTGCGTTTCTCTTCAAGAGTATTAAAAAAAAACATTTTATGATGCTTTATATTTCCATTTATAATACTATTGTATTCTTAAATAATTTTTTCATTTCGAATTCACAATAATATATTCATCACAAATCATAAGCATAAATGTTTACAATAGACGATTTAAATAAATTTTTTTTCTTCTGTAAAACTTGTGCTTACTTACATGTCATTTGACATAATTTAATTACGTTTAAATTTAGTGAAATAAACAATAAAGAATGAGGTAGTAAATAAAATTATTATTTATTCAGAAAGAAGAGTAAACCTGTAGATAAGAGAAAACATGAATTGAATTTATATTTGTAAAAAAAAAACAAGTCGTGAATTTATTTTATATTCGCAGTGTTTTATTTATCGTAGTTAATGTGTACACGAAAATTTCAAAGTATACAGTTAAGAGCATTTTATGGCCACTAAATTATAGACATTAGAAGTTTTACACTCTCCTAAATTTATATGCACAAATTTATTTTTTATAAATACAAAATTGGAAAAATTTAACGTGATGTAATAAATAAGACAAGCAGGAGACAATACTAAACAATGATATTAGAAATAGTGGTGATTTCAGTAGTAATTTGGTTAAGTGGAAATGCCGTTTGGCTGGACTAAAGATGAACTTAAACAATATCGCGAGGATCAGCGTTTAGCTCGTGAAGAAGAGCGCATCGCGAGACGCGAACAAAAAGTGTTCGACAAGGAGAAGAAAGCGAAGCAAAAGCAGCAGCGAAGAAAAGATAAAAAGCAGAAGAAAGTAAGCGAGGAGTTGGATGAAGACGAATACCTCTTGCCGCGGTACCCGGAAGAAACTAACATTAAAGTGCCCGATAGACCACCGTCACCGACCAGCGCGACCATTTGTGGTCCCAGTTTTAAAGAAAAATTTTGCGCTTGTTTTTTTCGCAAAGGAAAAGCGAAAAAGAAAATACCGACAGCTGCCGAAGTTGAGGCGAAATTACGGGCACGTGCTGAGGCTGAGAAGGTGCAGGTAATTGATGAAGAAGAACACGAGTACGCGGAAATTGCACCACTGCCGCAGAAAAAAAGATCACGAAGTAGAAAACGGAAAAAAGATCGAAAAAGTAAAGAGAAAACGTACAATTTGATGCCACCAAACGAAGAAAATCCATACGAAGAGATTAAAAGTCCGCGAAAAGAGAGGAGTGCGAAAGGAGAGAGTTCCAGCTTACGCAGTTGGCTAACCGATGTGTTTTCGAGATCAAAAACCGACAAAGCGATTCAAACATCGCCGCATAAAAGTGAACGCGAAAGAGAGCCAGTTTTTGAAGGGCTCAGGTCTCCGGAAATGCACGATCTTCCTTCGCCTGATGAATCTCCTCCGCGATCGACTTTATTCTCAAGGAAGTGATTGTTATGGTTTGAAAGATGATTCATTTTTCGATTGAAATTGACATGAAATCGAATTATTTGCTGCATTCTTGTAAATAAATTCACGTAAATTCGATAAAATCAAAAATGTCTTTTCTCTGTTCGACTCGTTTTCCAATGTATCACGAATGCTTAACGTTGGATAAGTGATTAAATTTTCACTTACGCTGACATTGCTTGTTTGCTTTCGATGATAGGGTGTAAAAGCGCTCTGATTATGATTGCCGAGAGTAGGAGTATGCGATGATGGAATGAGTCGATTAAAAGACAATATGTTGTTCTGTGGATTGTGAAGAACGTTGTTATTGTTGTTGTTGAAGACACAGTTTGTTGAGAAATCGGGAAGTAGAGGAAACCATGTGGAGGGTAAGCACCATGTAGTTAAGGCATGGGGCAAGTTACCGAAAAACAATGGTACCGGTCGCGGAATAGTTGATAATGGTAGAACATCTTTCGGTCTAATCGACGATTGTATTGTTCTACAAGATTTTTCTTTAATAGCCAAGTTTGTCTTTGCTTTCTTCATCTTTCGCGGTCCTCTCTCTTCTTGAACAGCTATTGAGATGATTTTGCGTGAAAAAGTTTTGATAAGTTAGCAGAAAAAAAAAACTTTTTTTAGCTCTTTTCAACTTACCAAATCTGTTCATTTTAACAGAAAAACATTTTTGTAGACGACAAAATGGACACCAATTGCGTCTCGCTTTGTCCACGATACAATTACGATTTCCTGCTAATGCATCGAAATTTCGAGCATCAAGAATTTTGAATTTATTAATTTCATTTTTACCTATGCATCTATAAGTCACATTACGTCTTATGCTTCGTTTAAAAAAGCAACTACAACCGTCGCAACAGAATACGCCGTAATGTTTACCGTACGATTTATCACCGCATACTTCGCACGCCACTGGTACTGGTAATGTTCGCCCCATTGCAGTGAAGCTTATCGAGTCTAAATTTTCGCTCGATGCTACGATAAGCGATGCTAATGCGAGAATGTGTATCGCAAACAGAGGTGGTGACATTTTATATATTTTGGATTTACAAAGGCGAGGTTTGGAAGAAGCGATGAAGTAAAAAGTTTTTCATCTATAGATCGCAGTCAACATTGAGTGAGTCGTTCTTTTCACATCAACGAAACATGATATTGAATAAGGCTTTATAAATAATTAAGCATATCGATTAGTGCAGAAATTCTCTACTCACTCTCGGCTTTCACTACTTTCACTCACTTACGTAGTTTGTTCGCTATAGAAAGCATTGTTAGCCGCTTTAATTTTACAAAAGTTAAATGACGGATAAATGGAGAGATTTCTTTTCATTTACTCGCTCTCTCTCTCTCTCTTCTAACAGTTGACGACAATATACTATTTCTAGACTATTATCGGTTTTAACTTTCGCAATGCACTCAAGTATTGAATTGCAATTGAAAAGCGTGTGCCGTTAAAGGCTTTTAATGGATGCTGGCAGTAAAGTTGACATGCAACAGCTATTTGAAAACCTTCTTTGTGTAAGTGTATTTGTAATTGAATATTGAATACTTTATGCTGCTACTGCTGCTGTTTTTCATCTCGTCACCCACACACATTCACCTCATTCACTCGCCATTCGCTCGATTCTATTTGCACGTGGCACAGGTGGTATCTGATTTTCTTTTTTAGCTCTAGACAAGTATTTAACGCTTCTCGAATGATTCTTGTGCGATATAGATTTCAATCTTTTCTTGAAATCACTTGAAAAGATGGTGAAAATTTTTACTTTACTTGTTTGTCTAAATACCACTTGGGTACTTATCTTTACATCACTTATCTACAACAAGTTCGAAAATATTTTTTTTTTGTTGATAATTGCTACAAATTAGGGTTAAAATAATATTTTAAAATGATTGTAGTGATGGAAAGCGTCATTCTGACTCTTGAGAAGCGATGAACTTTAAGTTATTCGCAGCTAAAAAACATTTTCAAGTTCAAAATGATTTATTCAAAATCAGCAAATTATCAAAAGCAGAAAGCATTTCGTTTCTTTTGCTTTGAAACATAACAAAAAACTGAAAGGAAGGTTTTGAAATCAAGTTAAATAAGTATAAGCGTAGTATAATTTTGGCACTCTTCATTACACACGCCAAACTCGATACGATAAATTTTACACTAGTAACGTGTAATTTATTTTAATGCATTGCCTCGATATTTTTTTCTTTCATTTATTTTCTCTTTCTTTAAGCAAAAGAATTTTGTTTGAATACAAATAAACAAAATATAAGCAAACAAAGCAGCTAACATTCTTTACAAAACTCATGTAACGCTATTCATTCATTTTTATGAATTATTGTGCTTTTTGAATGATGTTGCTTGTGTAGGTAGTTTAAATTCGAATAGCGATTATTTGTTAAGTAATAATAGTAATAAATGATAGATTCGAAGCTAATTTTTTCTTGAAAAATTTTCAGAACTTGAAATGCAAAGTACAGAGATAAGCAAATAATAAGAGACAATTTGTGCTAAGTTCTCGAAATGGTGAAAGAGCCATTCAATAAGCTAAATTTGTAAGCAAAATTTTAAAAACATGAAATTTATGCAAATATTTGAAATGAAATGAAATAAAAGTGAATTATAAAAGCGCTTTATTTCATAAAATCAACGATAAAAGTGTGAGTATCGAAAATCAGTCATATGAGTTAAGTAATCAAAAATCAAACAGTTGCTTTATTTTTAGCAACTATTGTGCAATAAAGCTTTAGAGCATCTAAAAATAATCCTAAAATGTTTATGTATTATCATTCTTAAATACTCTTTTGGTTAAATGTTCAATTTAATTTCATTTTATGATCCACACGGCAATTGAATGACAGAAGAGCTTTTGCTTTTTTTAGTACCAAGTCAAAGAGATGTTCAAAATTTAATAATTGCTTCAAAATATTTGTGGATTTTCATATTCACCCTTTACCGTGAATGTTTGTTACGAAAGCAGTTACAGCAGTTAAAGCTTCAAAAACAACTCATTAATTAAGAGAAACTAATCTAGTAAAACCTCTTCTAACGCGCACCTCTCTTAAGCGGTCACCTTTACTAACGGAGACAAAAACAAAATAACTTGCTAAGTTAACTCAATTGAAAATAACAAATCTAGAACGGCCACTTCTTTATAACTATCAGATTAGCACTCTTTAGTGTCTTTTATAAAAAGGTTTCACTAACAAGCAGTTTTCCATTTTAATCTTCGCTTCAAAAAGCGAATAAGTAAAGCTCTTTCATGTCAAATGTATCGATTACATACAGAGAAACTCGATTTTTCCATCTCAAGTAATCATGGTTTACTTCAGATTTTAATCATAATTCTTCGACATAATAATTTGCGAACTTTCTTCGAAATAAGATGATTCTTTCAAAAATACTTGAAATTTCATTTATTGACTGACTAAATCATGGCAGTGATAAATATTTTAAGAATTCAAAAATAAAATATAAAAAAATTAAATAAAGAAATAAAATCGGCGAAAAATTCCTCTCGCCTCTCACGATGCACCAGATTATCATTTGAGAAACAAAATTAAATTAAACCAAGTGTTTGAAAAAGTGAGCAAAAAACGTTATGTTTTGTTCGTGATTATTGATTATGATCATTTCACTCGTTTTTTTTCAAGCTTCATTTTGTTTTCTAAACTAAAAAACAAGCGGAGAAAAAATGAACAGAGCAAAAATAGTGGCGAATATAAAGTTCAGTTCAATTTGCAAAGGCGGTGTAATGCATGCATTGTAAACGTGTATTGAACAGTGAAATATGTATTTGCGGAGAATTCATACATATTAAGTATTTATTAAAAGTAAATCGAAAAAGCAAAAAAAAAGATTAAAACAATGAGTGAAAAAAGTGAAGCGGCAAAAAATAAAGAGAAAACACACAATAAAAACTAATCCGATATCGTGGCGAACGCATAAGATATGTTTAGTAACATTAACGAGTAAGAGCAAAAATCATTTTTTTTTTTCAGGTCAAGTTTTCAATCGTTTTTGAATTTACGTCAGATATCATTAAAAATAGAGATTTTGTGCGATTCTTCTGCTTCTTCTTTTTATTCTTCGCCTCACCACTGATCGTGAATCGCGAATACTTATTTAACACCTTTCAGCTTCTAAATAAGATGCAGTCAGATAAGTGCAATAAGCTAAATTACGTTCAGCTAGTCAACTCGAACCACGTTTTTTCTCTTTCTCTCACTCTTTTTTCTATTATACTCGAATTCAAAAGCGAAAATTTTCTTTTGAATTAAAAAGATTGCAAGTAAAATCAAAAATTTTCTTTTTTGGTAAGCGAAGCTTAATAGACAAAACATGCTGGACTCTTATTTCTTATCATTTTAGAATTCAGTAGTTTTTTTTCTTCTTTTTAACTGAAGCTTACATGATAAATGGCTGAGCACTTTTGAAAAATGAATACCTTGTTAGCGTCATTCCATTTCAGAACAATTCTAGAAAATTTTAAGTTAAAATGAAGCAAAAACTTTGATTTAAAAAAAACGCAAAAATAAGAAAAAATTATTCAGCGGCATCGCTTTGTTATTTAAGGTGATGTGCAATTAGCGAAAGTGGGCATTTAGGAGTTCAATATTTGAGTGTAGTCGTAGCTGTGTTAAAAAATTGCAATTTTTTAATCAATTTCAGTTGTTAAATATAGTGAGAAAGGTAAAAATACTTTTCAATAAAATATCATAAAAAAATCGAGAAACTATTTTGTGATAGAGAATAAGCAATTTAAATTGTTTAAAAAAGTTAAAATTAGTTTGAACTTAAATGTATTCGCGGCTCTTTTGTGATATACAATATGCTCCATTATATGATAAAAATCAATTAAAGTTTTTTTTATACGCTTTTTTGTGTATTTAACACTCTTTCAATTCGATTTGCAATGAAATATGATTTAATTTTGATCGATGATGGTGGAGTAAAAATTTTAAGGTCGATAACAATGCTTTCACTTTGAAAAATCATTTTTGTAGAAAAATGTATTCATATGAGCACTAAATATTATTTAAATGTCATTATGATTTGTAAAAAATTGGACCACACTAGTCACTTTTACAGCTCACGAATGATTCAAATTTATTTCAACGAATACTTTTATAGAATCGATTGTTAACGCGAGAAGCACTCGGTACAGTATGCGATTCATTTAAGAATCACGGTAAGCATGAAATGAAAGAACTTGATCCTCGCAAGAGAAAAAAATCGACTCGTGCAAAACTCGCCCATTACTAAAAATAAGACCAAACAGAAAATGAAAAAAGTCTGCCTATCACAAATTGTATCGTTAAATTTTTTTCACAAAAGGGTGGATCATTTCGTTACAAAAAATCATTTGTTTTGTTATGATTTATTCATATTACTGTTTATTAAAATAAACTATTACTTAAAATCAATTGCATTATGTTATGTAATACGAAGCTTTTTAAACACTAAAGTAGAATTTATTGCTGCGAATTCTCTTGTAACCTTTATACACGATTTGACTTTAACACAATTTTTGCATTCACTAATTTTTTATGGCTACTTTTTTATTAATTTAATTTCGTTTTCGTTGTTAGCATAGAAAATAAATTTGAACACAATACTCTGTTTTTTTGGTTTCTCAAAAAAAAGAGATGCCTGCGAGTAAGTGATAAGCTTTTATGAAGAAAGAACGATGATCGTTTCCTAAAAAAGAAACCGTTTTCGAGTTAAATAACAATCTTAATTCACATTTAAACATAGAGAAAGATGTGGATCGAAAGCGAATATTTAATATCAAATAATTTGACTATTGACGAAAGTTGAAAAAAAAGAATTGAAAAAGTGTGCCATAAAAATAAAAAATCAATTTAATTACATAAGCTATTTATTAAAATTTTTTCAGTGCGCACAATACTAACTTTTAGTGCATCATACACTGAAATAAAGAAATTAAAGATTAAAGCGAAACTATGAGGATGATTAAAAACGGGTTTTAAGTTATTAATATACTTAATTTAATTAAATTAATTGCGGCTCTTTAAAAAAAGTTTATTTTAGTGAGAAAAAAAAAAAATTACACGGAAGTCTTGTATGATGCAAAGCTWTTTCTGAATATTTTCAGAGCGATTACAGTTCGAAAAGAGTGTAAGCTTTTCGAGAGATAAAAAGATTTCTTTTAACTTTAAGGCAATTTGAGGTGTCTTTAAGAAGCAATTGTTTTCTTTTGTTTCTTATTTTTAGTTTTATTTCTATTTTTTAAATTTTTTTTTACATTAAATGCAACTCGTGTTTTTTCCTTAGTTTAAAAATAAAAAGTTAAAACGATGAAATTTTACTATTTCAATATTCAATAAATTACAAGAAAGCAGCTCTAATTGTCGTCTTCATAATTCCATAAAATTTTCAAAAAATTTGTATTCAAAGAAAAAATGTTTTTTTTTTATAAGTGAACCTAGAAAAATTAATTGTAAACTTTCATTTCAAAAACGCTTATCTAACAACATTTGTAGTTGTTCGATATTGTTGATAAGCGCTATTGAAATACTCAATTCAAATATGAACCTTAAATTTTCAATGTTTTTTTATCTTCTTGTTAGCAAATATAACAACAGCAGCAACAACAACATGTTTCGCATATATCGTGCTGATTTTTAATGGTATTCTCATTGATCTCATTCTCATTTCAATTGATCAAAATTGCTTGTTGTTCTCTTAAAACACTTTTTTAAGCCGTCGATGTGCTGCATTCGAAAATGCTTTTGAGAATGTTGTTGAAAATTGATGCCAGCGGCAAAATTCTTAAAAGCATATTTTGAATGTAAAATTTTCACGAGAAAAATTACTTCT
>NCKU01002372.1:0-19458 GCA_003675995.1 Dinothrombium tinctorium
AACACACATTGATCTCATGGATAAATTCTCATGGGAAAGGTTCGCAAGTTTATCGTTTGAATTTGCTTTTTTTCGTGGAGCCAGTGCTATCACTTTGGAATAAAAAGTTAAATAACGAAATAATTCACTGCGAAAATTTCAACGTCTCAGTGTCTATAGTAGGAAAGAAATTGAAACTTTTATCGATTGTAAATGAAATATTTGTACAGTCGTAGGAAAGAATAGCGTAAATCGTATTAATTTCATTAATAATTGATTCGATATAATCCAAGCGGAAGAGAATGTTGCATGCATGGAAATTTTCTGTCCACCTTGTATAAATAAAACTTCTTTTTTATGGAGGCAGATAAAACAAATTGCTTAAGAGTTTATTAATTCACAAAGGCATCATTTACAGAGGAAGAGAGAAAATTGGTTTATGTAATTGATGAATGATGAAAAAGTGAAATTTTTTCATAAGAAAAGATAAAAATTCAAATTAATTTGCTATTGAAGACCATTGTGAGCAAGAAATTAATTTTCATCAAAATTTTTTTTTTGATACTCTTCTCTCGAAAAGTACTTAAGAAGTTATTTTATGTTTGCACAGAGCAAATGAAAACGCAGACTGAAAACAAAATCTTGATGAAAGATAAAAAAGTGTCTCATCTCATTATGATTACGAATCGAAGCGCAATAAAATTTTCTTTTCTTCTTTTTTGTTTCAGAAATGAGAAAAAGCAGAAAAGAACGAAAACGTCGCCGCAGACACAAAGGTCTTAAGAACGGCTTAAGAGCAATTTTTCTGACAAAATATAGTGGAAGCGAGCGACGAATATATTCGGACGAATTGAGATCTTTTCCGGGGATTTACGTGCTTGAAATCAGCTCGAAAGGCAGCGATGCGATCGTGAACGTCTTCTTCTCCGAGTTCTATCCCTATCCCTTGCTTCCGGCCGCATCAGATATTCTCGTTACAAAAAGCGCGACCAACGAAATTGAGATTAAGTGGAATGCGAGCCCGAGCGAGGCAATCATACCAATCGATTACATCGTTATTGTCAGTAAACAACGTAATATCGTTTCGTACTGCGAAATCTTAGAACGAGACCTGAAGTTTGGCGATGCGAATGATCACCGAGTAAATGATCCGTTGGGAATGACGTCGACTTCGTTTAATCACTGGTGGGGAACCACGGTGAAGAGACTTTTGGCAGAATCTCGAAAGTTGGCGCAAAGCAGACTAAAATTCGAGTTTTGGGTTCAACGCTCGCGCAACAACACTTGGCATTCCGTCAAAAATCTAAATTCGAGTACACTTTACTTCGTCGACGTGATCGCAATCAACAGAATAAGCAACGCAACTACTGTTTACAAAGGAATTTCGGTCTCAACTGCGGCTCGCGTCAATTCATCTCAGATTAAAATCAAAGACAATTCGTGGACGAAAATACACTTGACACGCGAAAACAATTTCACTCGAGCGCTTAAATACAATTTCGACGCGAAAGCGGTTGGAAACGATCACAGTCTGTGGATATTTGTTCAATCGTGCTCTGGTCTCGGCTCTTTCAAGTTGAGCTGGCGTTTGAGTGTAAAAGAAGATTATTTTGTCGAGGAGGTGTTCGATTTTAAGACGATTCAAATTTTGGTGAACGACTCGAGAAGCGAGAATAAAAATTTCGCGCGAAAGCTACAATTGCAATTGCACTCAGAATTCGAAAGCGAACGAATCGTAAACATTTTGATCAATAAGAAGTACACCAAATATCCGTTTCCGCGAATGCCGATCGATCGCAGTCTCAAAGTGTTCGACACGCTTACAACGCACGACACGATGCACTTAGCGTGGACAGCGTCCGAAGACGAGAAAGTGCGATACTGTATACTGGAGAAAGAGATTGCCCCTGGTACCGATATCGAGGCAGTTCTCGACTCTTTTCTCACCATGCAAAACTCGTGCCAAACGAGCGCGAGTATCGATTCGAGAAGCGGCAACCAGAGTGGATTCAAGAAAGTATTGTGTAGGCGTTATCATAAATACTCGAAAAGACGCTTTAATAATATAATCATGCAAAAAGTGAAGAATTTGAAAGCGGCCACGAAATACGTTTTCATTGTCCAAATAAGCAAAATGAAAGGAAAAGCGCTGTTTTTGGAACCGATTTTGGTGTCGACAAAATCCAAACTTCAATCGTAATAGTTGTGAACTTTTTTGGAAAAAATTTTTTGACAATTTGATTGCATTTGAATTAATGCTTGAAATCACCTTTTTTCACTTTTGTACATAAAAATCTATTCGAACGATTTATTTGCAACTCAAACGCACGCAATCGCATTTCATTTTAATTTCGTTTTGAATGCATCGATTAAGAATTGTTTGCGATTCTTTTCGAGAAGTGTTTTAATAAATCATTTTTGTTCATTTTACTCAATAAAGTTTCAAAAATATCGTGTTGAGTATTTCTTTTATGAATTTCATTCTCGCCAAATACACCCATCGAGTCGCACTTCCTTCTTTGATTCATGTGAGCAGCTTAAAATTGTCGTGACAAGTGGCATACGTTGGTTTCAATTTAGATAAGAGTTTTCATTGTAGGAGTGATGCCAAATTCAGTTTCGAATTTTGCTTGCATCTTAAGCTGAATAATGAAACAAAAAAATTTAAAAAAAGGATTAAATTGTCTGTAAATGTGTCTATTGTTGCTCAGAATGAGTTTATTCGAAGAATTTCGCTCAAATTCATTCTTTTATAAACGATTCACGCCTAGTGCAATTTATTTTATTCATTTAACTGGAGAAAAAGTGTAAATAGAAGCGAACAATACAACATCTCAATTTCAACATGTGTATACTATTGAGCTATGATTTTAAATTTTTAAAATAGTGAAAAGATAACAAGAAATTTTAATTGAAAATTTGAACAAGTTACGACTAGTCTGCTTGCGTAGAGCAGAGCTTCAAGCGCATTTACCTCAAGCGCTTGTTATTCAAATTATGCAAGCGCAAAAATTTTTTTGAATTAATTTTTTTACGTAAAAATTCAAAGTAGAAAAGATGAATTTATCAGATAACAAAACAATTATTTTAATTTAATTAAAAATGAAATTGAAGTTTTTCAGAGTCTTCGTAAGTGAAAGTGATCACACCAATGAATATTAAAGAGAAAGAAACTCTTGCGTATATTTCATTAAAAATAAATTTCATAAGCACAATATTTTTAATTAGACTGTAATTATGGTCTGTTTTTAAATTAAAATCTAACAAAAACTTAATGACTAGTGATTAACTAATATTCTCCTAAAGTTTTTGCCTGCGATAGACTTTCATTTCACAAAAATATTCGTTTTTATCAACTTTTCTTTGGTAATCTAAAGTTGCTGCCAAGCAAATGTTCAAATTTTGTAGTCGAATGAAGAAAGTGTTTACATATTGTGTTTAGCTTTAAAAAAAATGCAAAATGAAATACAAACGCTTTTCTCGTACGTTCGTCCAGATCTCATGTGGCTCGTTTTTCATGGTAAGTATATGCTTTTATTAACTTTTAATTTCACTTTTCAATATTTATAACAAGTGTTTGAGTTGTTAAAAATAAAGTTTGTTGGATTCATTTGTTCTAATTTGAGTATTTTAAATAATTAAAAATTTTTTAAAATATTTTCGAAAATTTTTCAAAAAAGCTTCCGTAAAATGATAAAGTTTAATACGCAAACTTATTATGATTATTTCAATTATTTATTTTACTATTCGAAGAAAGAAAGTGAACACATCTTCAAACTAAAGTTTGCCAAAAAAATAAACAAACAAAATTTATTGCAGTCATTTACATGCTTTTCTACCCTTCCGAAAACTTTATAATTGACGCTTTCTGCTCGAAATGCGTTCTGAAGAGAATATCGATTTTCTCTTCATTTTCTCTTTTATTAATTTTCATTCGAAGCGAAAGAATAAAGCGCTTAAAACAAAGATGATTTGATCTCGGTAATTGGAGATTAAAAAAGCAATACAAAATTGGGACAAAATGTAAACAAATGTTAAAAGAGGAAAACAGTTTTCTAATTAAATTTGTGATAAATGAAAGGCAAAAAAGCAAAGAAGATTATTTGCGAAGTTTTTTCACCTCATTGAGGATAAACATTTTGAGACTTTCTGCTTGAATAAAAAGAAGAATATAAGCTACATTATTTAAAATAAAAGTCGAGCGTAAGCCGACATTGCTCTTCATAGGAATATCATCATTTCCAATTGAAAACAATGCGAAACTTGACAAGCTGATTCCATTTGATCATTTTTTGTGATTCGTTGTGATTATTTATTTCAAATTGAAATCAAAAATTGTTTCCATTTTAATTAAATTCTCACATTTCATGGATAAATGCAAATTTAATTAAATTTTTGAAAAGTTCATTCGCATTTTAAATTTAAACGCTAAAATGTTCAAACTCAAGTGCCTTTATAAAATTTTGATGACATTTTAAAAAAATAAAAAATTAATTTTAGTTTATTTCTTATTCATTCATCTTTCTATTATTCATATTCATATTTTTCATTCATTCTTTCAAGAAAAGCGAACGAAAGTTTTGTAATATTAAATTTCGAACAAACAAAGTAAGAAAAATGAATGAAAACTTCTTCTTTCTCGAACTTTCAAAGATGTGAATGGCTTCAAAAAGTTGGATGAAAATTTTAAAAAATTGTGAAATTGAGCTTTTCACCGATAAAACAATAATTCAAAAACAGTGTAACGCAACGAATTAAACTTTTAATGCGAAATTTTTTTAAACTCTACTTCATTAAGCATTGCGCTCAAATGAAATATTTTTTTGTCAGAATAGTGCTTTCGCGTTTAAGGTTCTTTCGCTTAACTTGCTACACTGCGAATCAAAATAAATTTGCATGGCGATGTACTTGAATAAAAAATTGGAACAATAAGTCAACTTGAAAAAAGTGAACATAAATTCTTTTGTTGTTTAACATGCTAAAATGAAACTTTAATCCTGTAAAATGGAGTATCAAGAGAAATGCGTTTTTCATAAGCTAGAAGAAGTTTTGTAAGAAAAATTTATGATGCATTGTAAAAAAAAAAAATTTCAGTGAAAAAAAAATTAAAAATTCTCCTTAATCTCAATGAATAAGTTTGAAAAACAAAATTTTTTAAAACTCTGCATCATAAATTAAATTTTCCCGACTCTCAAAATGATCTTTTTGCTTTTCATCTTTTAAGACGAGATTTTAAAATCGATTCATTTTATATACTCTCGTACCATCAAATATTTAATAAATACTTTCGATAAGAGCCAAATGTATACAATTTTAGTCGTGAAAATGTATAAAACTTTTCTGAAAATTGAGTTTTTAGATTGAGCAGAGTGAAAATATACAAAAACGTGTGGTATGTTAGAAGTTGCTCTTTACTTTCGATTCGAATGCTGCTTAATCTAATTAAAGAGGTAAGTCAAGATTGAGAACAGCATTTGAAATAACATGCGTACCATAAAAATTTGAAATATTTTTTGCGTTTTGAAAGTTAAATCAAATCTTTTACCATATTTCACTAAGCACATTTGACCATATTTGGCTTCTTCACCAATAATTAAATTTGTTTGTTATGTTATAGTAAAGTAATTTAATATAAAACTAAAATGAAAACTGTTTCGTCACTTATTTTGCCCATTTTCGCTGATTTTATTGATTGAAATTAGCACTTGAAAAATATTTCACCTCTTAAAATGGCAAAACACACTTACGAGGCATTGTTCACAGTTTACCAATTGACGGCAAAATACAAAATACAACAAAAACCAAGTGATAAAAGTGTGAAATGGATCACAAAATTCTTTGTGCTGTTTTTGAATAAAGGTAACGAGGATTTTGAAATATTTGATTTGTTTATATGCGTAATTTTCAGCAGGTATTAAGATTCAAAGCAATTGCATAATTTTAAGAAACGTATGATATGTTTGAGTTGCAAAATATTTTTTATAAAATTATAATTTGATTTTATCACTAGCGTGATCGAGAAGAGGTAAAAAATTAAAATGATTGGCGTCGAAGCAAACGATGAGAAGTGAGTGGCAGCTTTCAAAACATCGCATCGATTGGAAGGAGGTTACTTTCGGATGATGCTATCTCGCATCATTCCAGAATCCGATACAGCAGTTTGCTTCGATGACGAGCGTATAGTTCATACTCATGTTGTACACAATTGTCAGCGAGCTCGTGAAATAATTTCACCGCTTTTTTGAAAGCTAATCCACCAGTGAGCAAACGCTGCGGATGGCTTCACGCAAAATATCGACTTACTCATTCGGCTCTTCGGATATCGTTAAGCAAGGCTATTTGTACGTTAAACGGCCGCCGGGCAATCGATGGAATAAAATAAAGGTAAGCAAAAACTTTGCTAGAATAGCAAATGGTTGCGCTCTTTTTGAATAAGCATTTTCGGTGGACAATTGGCTTTTCTGACAATAGCGAAAGTGTTGTCAGCGAAAGCAACTATTATCAACGCGCAAATTGTTTACACTAAGTACTCGATTCAATTGAATGCTCGCTCGAAAATGCATTCATTCGAAAACAAACATTGTTTTGGCGGAATATTTCGCTCTTTTCTTTTGTTCAAGATTCCGACTTCCTTACAACGTCATCGGTTCAAACTGCCGTAAACCGAAGCTAAAGTCACGCGATCATTTTTATTACAGTGACCGAAATACTTCTTTGTCAATAGAAGTAAAAGGCGCAAACATTTGCAAAGAACGCAATTTTGTGAGATGAAATTTCACTCTTAACTGTTTCAACTACTGATAAGTTTTCTCTACGCCTAATCAAATTTAGAGGTGTCAAAAACTATTTTAAATCGCAAAGAGTTTCAATCTTGCGCTTACTTATAAGAATTCCTCTGAAATTTGTTTGAGATCTTTGCGAAATTACCATGAAAACTTTTTTCATTAATACAATTGAAAAAGTTTTTTGAATTAGTTAAGCGTAAATATTTATTTTGTTGAAAATAAAATTCGTGAAAAGGAATTTACTGTAACATATAAAAAAAAATGAAATTCAAACAAAATTTTCTAAAAGCAAAACTCGTTCGTTCTCACTTAGAAAGAAATTAAATTAACTTGAGAAGAAAAAAATGTTCAAATCACTTTTTATTTTTATTTTTTATTACGAAATTCTCCAATCAACATTAACTTTTCATCTTGCTTGAAAAAAATTCTGATGAGTTAATTAGCAAATTCAATTAGAAATTGAGAAGAATTAAATTCAATTAATCGTTGTAGTGGAAAGCAAACACTAAAAACAAATATTTTTGTCGTAGAGCCAAAATAAAATCTCGTAAAAAATTTTAAGTCACGAATCGATCGTATAAAAATCTTATCGCGTAGCCAGCGTCAGTTTCACTTGGTATTAGAGACAAAATTAAAACGCGTTAAAAGTGAAAATAAAAAATGATTTTTACGTTTCAATTAAGTTAAATTAAGCAAGTTTAAGTTCTTAATGGAAACACAGTTAGCAGTTGCGCCTTTCTGCTCAGAAGAATTTAGATCGTGCTCTTCAGTATGGAATTTCAATTTCAAATGAGTCTCTGCTCTGGTGCGCGCTAGAATAAGTTAAGAAGCTCATTGATTAGATATTCCGATACTTGTAACGTTAAACCGCTTTACAGAGAAAAATGCGGTCGAAAAAAGGAAAAAAGTTAACATAAACATGAAAGCTTTTGTAAATTGACTGGTCATGATCGTTTGCCTCAATTTTTAAAGCTTTTGGATGAATGCGTAAAGAATTTTTTAAATTTACGGTCACCAAGTTCAAGAAATAAATTTAATGAAATAATGCAACGAGGCTTCTGTGTAATCTCTGAACCTGAATCATTTAACTCATAATTAATTTTTGAATATCAAGTTAACTTTCCGTAAATTTCTTTCAAGCGGTCTAGTGAGCAATCTGTCATTAAATGAACTGTTTTATTCGAACACTGTTCGGGACCTTTTAGATATAAAAAAGGTTTTAATACATTTTTGAGAAACGAACCTTCACCTCTCATCTCTACATCAACAATTGAATGAATTTATTCCGAAAGCACCTTTCCAACAATGCATATACAATGAGGGACACTTAAAATCTTCCCATTGTTGCATGTTAAGTCTATCGAATGTTTACAATAATGCGAAGATTTTTGTGTCCCTCAGTGTATTATTAGAAAGTCTCTTTCGGGATAAATTCAATTGTATCGATTAAGGAAGTATCTTACAATATAAATTTATATTGTCGGAAAAACCCTTTCTTAAGAAATCTAATCAATTGTTGAAGTGGCTAAAATTTTTTTTAAATACTCTTCATTGGTGTATTGATTAGAACGTTGAAAAATTCTTTGCAGATAATCTAGGTTTTTCATATAACAAAAATACTTTTTAACCTCACTTCGACGTGCACATTTTTAATCTTCATCAAACACATAAAAAACTTTTGAATTCTTAAATAAAAATTTGATTTAAGCGGTGTTGATTGTTTTTAAAAATTAAAAAAAATTTCCCCTCTTAATGTAAAACTTTTTTAATTTAGTTTGGTCAGTTTCAATCGTGAAAAAAACTTTTGAGCATAATAAACAAAAAAAGCGCTCGATAATGGTCAAGAACAAGAGATTAACATAGGCTATCGAGGGAAAAATTTTAAACTAAAATGACAAAGTAACTAATGAAAAAATTCTAATGAAAAATATTTTGAAGAAAATTTTTTGTAAGCCGAGCTTATTTAAACTTGTCAAATAGACTCATTATTAATTTTTAAAAATCAATGCTCAAGAGTGAAGCGAGCTGTTAAAAAAAAAATTGAAAGACTTTGCATCGACTTATTTAAATAAAAATTGAAGGCTGTTAAAATGAATAAAATTCGCCAGACCTCAAAGCCAGACTCACAATTATTTTTCACTCTGCTTCATTCATCTGTAAAATGCAAATGCAAAAGTTAAACTTTTGATAAAAGTGATATAGAAAAATCTTTTATCAATTTTTTATTTCTTCAGAAGCGCACCAATCATTAAAAAGCAGCATTCAATAGAAACTGTAGTTGAGACATTTATTTAACCGCGAACAGTCAAAAGAATAGCGAAAGTTAGAAAGAGTCAGAAAAGAAAATCAAAAATATAAATTGAGATTATCTTACGAAAGTTATTAACGTATTAGATGGCTACTTCTTCTCACTCAAACGTTATTTTCAAAGTGCCATTCTTTATAAATTTGCTATTTGATCTGTGCTAAGCTTCATATAGGTTGAATCAAAACGCGAACATGTTCAAAGCAAAAAAACAAAATAAAATCACTTTGAAGCAAACAGTTTCGCAAAATCTCATTGTAATTAAGTTATTAAGCATAAAGAACTAAAATTTTTAATGCACATCTCATGCTTTGCAAAAAACTTCATAATTAATATCAAAATTCGCGCTTGCATTAAAAACAGTTGCGACATTTCTCAATGAAGTGAATTCATTATTTTTATATTCCATCATAGTCATTATAATCATCAACATTGTAGGCTTAAAATGAAAAAAGAAAATCGTTTTTTTCATATTTTTAGATAATTTTGCATCAGCTAAAACTAACTTTATTGCACCACACTGCAAATTTTAATTAAAAAAATTGTTTGCTATAAATTCACTTTTGCAAAATTTTTAAAACTTTATTTTGTTTTCGCCATTTCGCAATTATTTCTCAATGATTTTCTTTAAATAGCTAATCAACTCAAAATTTCATCGAAACAAGATTCTCCTTTTAATTGTGAAATAGTAAACGTAGCTTGCTTAACTTTTGCATAATTAAAATAATGAGAATTTTCTTTCGAATTCATTGATACGATTTACATTTGCTCATTATTAGCAGATTATAAGATTTATTTTAGCTCATTTCAAAATTTCGTATCCATTGACTTTAATAGTGTAGCGTACTTTATAACATTCGATGTAATCACAAAATGTTTTTATTATCTTTAATTCGAAGTAATTTTTTAAATCGATCAAATACTTTTAAAATACTGCGATTCATTTAGCAACCAAGTGCTTCAGATTTCGAAACAATCGAATTCAACTCTCATTTCGTTTTCATCTCTATGCATATTCACTTCACAAAACGTTACATGAGCAAATAAAATATTATCTAAAGCATTTTCTTTATGAATCGATTTTGTACAAATGAATCGATGAATGTTCACTATTACTTTATTAAATATTTAAACTTACTGTACATTGCATGTATTCCCATTTTAGCTCGATATAAATTACTGGACAGGATATTCACCAACTTGAAAAACTTTCGCGGGAGTTTTGCGGGACATTTTTACAGTACGCATTTAAGTACGCTTTGCAGTGTAAAAAAAAACTTTTTTCTGCCTCCTTTAGTACACATAAACGAAGTTATAATATCAATACGACGTCGCCAGCAGCAAAAATAGTTATTCTCTAGTTATTGCAACATATGACTTAAATAAAAATAAAATGTCGCATCAACGAGATAAGTAAATTATTTTTGAACATTTAGGTCACACAAAATATTGATCTTTATCATGGCAAATATCCATTTTGTACAGCAAACTCAACCGCAACAACAAGCAGATAAACTTACTTTGGCTTTCTTGCAGTACACAGCTTTCGCAACGCAAGTTTTCATGCAGCTTTCCGATGCATAAGCAGTGCAAGAAAGCCAAACACCTGCGGTCACTTGTGGTTTGAATTGGCCAAAAATTTACTTTCTCTATTTATTGATACAGTTTCGGAAAAATATGTTTGTCCCGGATCGATTATCGATCATTGAAAATCTTATCACTTCGAAACGCGTCAATTTTGATCAGAGTTGGCGACCAAATTTAAACGCATTTAAAAGTAGAATTCAGCACAATTATGTTGTTTAAATAAACAGCTTTCACTATATACTAATGAAAGCGAAAAGCAATACAATTTATCGAAAAATAATTTTAATAAAATTTTGTTTGAAAATATTTTAATTTTTTAATGCGATGATTTCATTAGAAATGAGTTAAGCTGCTTTTGTGTTAGTGCGAACAGAATGATGTCAAAAATTTTTAATAAATAAAATCGCTTTTTAAAAAATGTCTAAAGCAAAAGCTACGTGACAAATAGCGAATTCAACATTATTCCAGCTTTGAGTGCTGGCACATGGAGTGAGCGGGAACCGATTTCTTAATTCGACAGAATCATTGCTTATTGTCTCGTAAAATAGAGTTCTGCTATGCAAATTGATCGCATGCTGTTCGAATGGTCATCAGTAAGTAGTAATCCTATCACATTTCAAAACGGATGCAAACATTTGAATGCAAATGCAAAGAGAATTGCTGACTTTTTAAATAAAAAATTCGCTAAAATTTTTTCCGAAACTGTATTTTACGCTTAACAAATGTTGATAGGTAAATACCTGCGTTTGCTTGTTAGATTCAAATATAATGAAACGCTCATTCTTGACCAAAGCAAGCAAAATTGCAATTCGCACATTTTGCGAACGCGAAAACCACATCAGTAAAATCAATGAGAAAACTTGGAAACCGCAAAACAAGCGTTGATAATGGCCATATGAGAAACACAAACCTATGAACAAATATAACACAACAATTTTTGATATGAGATATGCATAATAATCGATAAGATTGTAAGAAATCAAGCGACATTGCTTGAGGCAACTCTATTACGCAAAATTTTGTGCCAAAAATTTTCTAAAGCGAGAAAAAAATTTTTTCTTTAAAGTGAGTGATTCAAATCAAATTGTTTTGTTAGACTTTAAATAGAAAACATTTAATTTGCCAATTAATGATTATAACTCGAACCATTTTTCAGTAATCGAGAAAATATTTCAAGCGCAATCAACATGATTCTTCCATAAGCGTTTTTTCTAAGTCTTCTTGTTAAATTTTATTCTTTAGTTTAGCTTTTCAAAAGCTTGAGAAAAATTCTCTAATGGTAACAAATGAAGTTTGTTTCATAAACTGCAAAGCAACAAGCACATTTCCCACATGAATTATGAAAGGCTTAAACAAAAGATGTTAAGCCATCAATTACGCGATGACAGAAGCGAACAGAACCCTTCGACGTTAACCGAACGCTTATTAAATGCTGAATTTTGACTTACTGATAAAGAAGCGTTTGATCGATGATCTCTTTTTTTAATCCATTCGCTCTTCCAGATTCTACTTGTGAATGTGAATAGAAATAAGAATAAACGCTTTATTATCTTTTTTTTACAGGCGTGGCATAAAAGATTTTTTATTCTTCGAGATTCGAGTACAAATAATAGCGCCGAATTGGCGATGTATAATTCGCTGCAAGAAGCGAAGACGAACTCGGCTCTTCTTAATTTGTACCTTCGCGAAACAGTTCACATCGGAATCGCATCTGAATCTCATCGCTTTTCGAACGTGTTAGTGGTCGTATTCAACGGCAGATCTCCTCTTTTGTTGGCTGCCGAAGACGAGCTCACAGCGAGGTATTTGATTCGATATTTTGTTAAGAGCTGCTCTTTGTGTTTCGCTAAAGCGAAACAGTGTACGCAATGAAAATAAAAATGAAATATTTTAACTTCGCTTTTCAATGGAGAAAGAAGCTAACAAGACAGCATAACAATGAAATCTCTCTGCAAGCGTAAAGTGTGCTTTCACTTTCTTTCTCAATTCGCATTCATTTATTTATTCGACGCAAGAAAAACCAAAATGAGAAACAAATGTTATGAGAAATTCAATTTAAAGAATTTCGCCATTTTTCGAGAGAAGTGCGATGATAAAATAATCTCGTTAACACGATTGAAGTTCATTTTTGCTTTGTTTTGCCCAAAATCTGTGCTATTTTGAAGAAAAGCGAAGCCAAACTTTACTTCGCCAGCTTCCTATTTATGAGAAAAATTATGATAAATTAGTTCGCGTAGAAAAAGCAAAATCTTGTTTCGAAAAAATAAGTTTTGTCACTTTGAATAGATCTTGGATGTTGGCGCTGGATTTAACATCGCAGAAAACAAATCCTTCTGAAGGTCCGCTTATCAATTGGTCTTCGGTTAATAACTCAATTGCATTTCCTCGTTGCTCATCGCAAGCCTCGGCCACCACAGCATCTGGAAGCGTCGAAAGTGATGGATCGAACTGTTCGTGCGCACCGCCATTTGTGAAAGAATCTCCAGTGATAAATACGTCGGCAATAAGCGAGGAGACACACATTAATCAAAGCTCATCACCATTCGATGACGATGATGAATTTTATAATGGTGAGCTAAGAATAATCCTACAAGATGCACTCACTGCTTGAGTCGATTAAATCACAATGTGAGCCATCAAAACACAGCCTCTCTCAATGTTTAAATGTGTTTCGGGGCATTAGGCTTGTGAAAAAAATGGCGAAGTGATTTATTGCGAACCATTACGACGCGTCTCAATATTTGTAACAATAGCGCCTTGATCGAATAATGTTTATCTCGCTTTTTCAAAGCTATAAAAGCAGCTTTTTTCTTCGCACAGCAGCAACGTTGTTTCACCTTTATTTTCGCTGCCGCTTATGTTCAAATTTTCTATCGTCGAGGCGCATTTTTCACTTTCCAGGTTTTTGCACTTTTATTTGCATTTTATGCGCTTTTTTGTTTGATTTATTAGCTCATTTTGTAATTTCAAATGTTTCGCTAACACTAATTTCAGTTTTAAAGCTCATTTTATCTCAATTAAATTTGGTTTTTCACGTGTTTTAGCTCATTTCTTCGCCGCTTCGTTTCATTTCGTCATTAATTTTAATTGAATTAGAGTAAAAGCGCGTTAAGTAACAACTGCAACAAACTCGCAAATTCGCTATTGATAAACTAAATAAATTCAAAACAAAAAGTAAATGACTTCGTTCTCTTTCCATGTCGTACTAAAAAAGTGATTAATTGTTAACTTTTTATAATTCAGCGTAGAAACGAGAGCGCACAAAGCAGCAAAAAAGTTTTGTCCCTTCATTGATCAAATTAAGCATTCAATAAATCACTGGCGAGTGAACTCATTGCTCAGTGTAACTTTTTCGTGAAAGCTTTCAGTGTTTTCGTTTCTCTTGCTTCTTATTTCTCGATTATTTTTCTCAATTAAGAGCTCTGCGTATCACTTTACTACCTTTGTCATTCGCAGAAACGCTGGAGTTTTGTTTTCCTTACTCAGATTCTCATTTTATATTATCCGAAAGCGATTTTAAAGCGATAAAATCGATTTGTACACTAACAACTTAGAGGAAGTTAGGAAGTAAAGATAGGGTTCAGTAGCAACTTTCTCCAAATAAACATCGATTTTTGCAATGAAAGATGAATGTTGTTTTGCGAAAAGCGTGGCACCGAATTGACGACAACTTCTCGTTTATTTTTCGGTGATTATTTCGATTTTTATAGGCTTTTCGAGTGTGTCTGTGTGTGTGAGTAACTTTAAAAAAATTGAATCTCGTTTATTAGTGTGTAAAAAATTTTTGAAATACGACGCTCATCTTTCTTCTCTCACATGTATTTCTAAAATCACTCCACTTTTTTGGCTAGAAAAGGTAAATTTGATTTGTTTTTATCTTCTTTTTTATCACCAGCGGCATTATTTCGCTCTTGAAAATGGAAATTTTTCGAATTTGAACAATTTTTTAGCTGATAAAATTCAATTCGCTGAATTAAATTTAATGAAGTTGCAAACTTAATTAATTTCACTTGAATTTTTTCAAATAATTCCCACTGTTAACGTTATGTTTGCTCCTTTTATTTAAAATGTTAAGCATTTTCTTTAGCTAGTTTCTTATTTCATTTTTGATTGCCATTTCATTTTTTTAAATTAAATTTCTCCTTTTTAGTATACAATTTTACGTTTATTATCAACAAAAGTCTTGATAAATTTATAAATTGGATGAAAAAATTTAAACCAATAATCATAATCATAATCATAATCATAATCATAATCATAATCATAATCATTTTCGTTATTTAATCAAGAAAACCCATTTAGCACATTGCTATTCTTACATGGGGACTTGAGTTAAAAATAATTTTTAAAACTAGGTGATCAGAAATAATTAAATTTCATCTCATATTCAATCTTGTCGCATTTTAATTATTTGCTTAAGTTCGCTAAAAATGAAAAAAATAAAGAAAAAAAAATTTGTGATTGGATTAATTTTTTTTTAAATTATTTTCATGAAAAAACTTGCGTAAACGTTTATTTTACGAAGAAAATTTGATCAAACATTTTCTTAAAATAATTTTGCCTCTTTTCAAACAAAAATTTTTCAATATAAAATACTAAATTTAGGTTAAAGCGCAGTAAAACTAACTCGTCGTCGTCGTACTTTTAAAAAATATTAAATTTACTTTCATGCTTCAAACGAATTATGTTTTCAGCTCCCGTCAAATTTTTATTTTATTTTATCTTTATAAAATGGGCAAATATAATGCAAATAAGAATTGACTGGAGCTTATTGATTTGAGGATAAAATTTCACATTGAGTATTGAACAAAAAATTTTCTTTATTTTGTTCTCTAACTCGTTCACTGTTTTCTTTACTTTCGTTGTATCATATTAAATTCATTTTTTAAATTTGAAATTGAAACATGCTTACAAGTATTAATAACAAAATTCACAGTGGTGAGCATTTTGAAAGCATTTTCTCGACCATAAGTATGTCTCATCTTAGAATGTCGGAATTCGGAAAATCGCTTTTATTCTTTTAATACTAACGAAGATTTCTTATTTAAAAGCTGCAATCAACTTTGAAATAAGAAAAATTAGACGTGAAACATTAAAAAATGTAACAAAAAGCTTAGATCAGCGGGTGATTCGATGTCGGCGCAAAAAAAGGCGAACACTTTCGACATCTTTTTAATTTGTTTTTTTACATGTTAAGTAACCTAATTTCGATAAAATCAAAACATTGTCGAATGAATTTTTTGTTTAAAATGAAGATTAAATTATGTGCGTTTATAAAAATCAGGCTAGACTTTATATTCAGCGCTTATTACGTATAAGAGGCGTGTGTTTCGAGACTGACCATTTGTTTTTTCGATGTAACTTTTGAATTACTAGACAAAAAAGTATAAAATTACGCAAAATGATGAGCATAAACAGAATAACGACGAGTCAATTTGTAAACACTTTAGAATATTATCATCTCTTGCGCAAATTTTTTGACTTCTGAAAGTTTTTGAGCATAAAATAAAAAAGAATTTTTCAATGTTTCAATGTGCGACGTGTAGTGACTCAAATTCAAATCGACTTGAAGCAATTTGGATAATCAAACTAAAATTCTAAATTTATTCGAACTCAAACATTCTCTTGATAGCGATTAAATGTGAATGAAATGCAAAATAATTTGATTTAAATTTGAAAATTTTCTTTCTGTCGAAGCTGGTAAGCATATTAACCATTTCAAAGCTGAAAAATGAAAAGATTTTTAAAATTGGAATTATAAATTATTATGGAATTATTATATTATTAAAGCGAAGCAACGATTCTTCGATCTTATTTTTTTGCAATACATTCTCATGCAATTTAATCTTCTTATGTGATCGTAGAAAAAAAAACGAACAAAATTTCGAAAAACAAAATATTTAATAACATTTTATGAGGAAAATGTTAGCTGAAAAGCTAATCTTTAACCGTGATTTGCGAAAAAGTTTCTCGTTTTTGTGCTACGAACAAGGATCGGTGGTCAATTCGAATATTTTAAACACGCATTAAGCGAAAATATTCAAAAATATTCTTTATTTTAACCAAAACTATGAAAACATAAGTTGTTTTCGACAGAAGTTTGCTATCAAATAGTTTCTTATTCACTTTGTTTACGGAAATAAGAAAAACGCTTCATTTCTCGCTTACCAAGAATTTATTGAATCTCGCGCATTACTTTTTCAAAGTTTTTTTTCGCAATTCTTTGAGAATTTTCAATCATTTTATTGAGTTTCGATTTCGCAATCTGCTCGACTTTAGCTTTGATCACGAAAATAAATGTAAAAAAAAGTAGAATTCTTTAGGAATTGTAAGAAAATACACCGAAAAAAGCATCGAAAATCACGTCTCGCACTCAAACAAACTTTAATGCAACCTTACAAATTTCTCCGAAATTCTATTTTGGATTCAAATGCATGAATCCATACGATAGATAACAAAGAAAAAAAAGTTTTTTGAATCTTTCTTTTCTATGGTTACTCGATTGCGACAAAATAAGCTCGCATTTGCATTTGCTTAATTTTTATTTTCATCATGATGAAATAAGCTTTTAAGTCACTTAATTTGATTTGAATTTGAATTGAAAAAGAGTCTCTCTGCTCTGAAAAATTTTTTAAATCACGTTCATTTATCATTTACATTTCCTCAGGGATAAACGCATTACCTCTGCACTTAAGCAAATTACTAAAATTTGATTTTTCATTACTTTGAATTCTATGGTTGAATTTGTATTTCAATTGAATCTTTTTCGCCGATGTGGCTTTGATCTTTCACTAAAATGTATTTTGATGGGCTCAATTTAACTTTTTTTGCTTGAACATGTCGAATGCAAGTTTGCTGCTTTCTCAAGTTCAAATGATTTCAAAATTCGATCAAGAAATTCAACGATAGTATCCAACATCGAACTTTACTCAATTTGAACAAAAAACTTTTATCGAACAAAAGTTTTTTAAATTCTTCAAAAATTTGAATCTAAAAAATAAAAATTCGCATTCAGATCGCATAAAGAGATCAAGTAAAATATTAAATTGCGTTCTCTTGATAGTTCGACGTCGTGAAATCGATCGATTTTAACAAAAATTACGATAAACGATTTGGATTACAGAATTAATTTAAGTGAATGATTGGCTTTGGATTTCTCGAAAGAACTACTAAACTTTAAGCTTAAATAAATTCTCATCTAGTCATTAATTTAATTACTTTTAATCGCGATGAAACGAATTAAAAAACAATAAGCGAAACTGCGGTTTTTTATTTCCTTTTGCACTTCTTTCTTTTAGCGGATTGCGAGTGATAAATCTTCTTAATTGCCACAAGATAAAATTGTTTTGTGTTTTAGTGGCATAAAAGCTTCTTCTCTGAAGTTTTATTCTTTTTAATGTGAGATACTGACAATCGTAAATCGCAATGAATCGCATCTCATTTTCACTCTCAATGGCTGTAAATAGTGCGCGAATACAATTGAAATTCATTCGCACTTTCTTAAACTGTCTACTCCACAATGGAATAGTTAATTAAACAGCAGCCTTAATTAGATTCAAAAAGCCATAATCATTTTGTCAATTTAATTGAATCAATTGACAAGAATTTGCTTTTATTTTGGCATATCTAAAAAACTTTTTTTCATTTCGAAAAATAATTCGAGAAATTGAAAGCATTTGAAAAAGGTTCAAACGAATGCTTAATGAAGAAGTTGAAGAATGTTTCAATTATAAATCTTGTAAAAGTGCTTAAATTTTGTTTAAAAAGTGAATGCAACGATAACGTGAGATTAAACACTCGTCTTCAGCTAATAAAAATTATTCCAAATGCTTATTTGTATTGTCAAATTATGCGGATCAAATTTTGTAAAATATTAAAATTTAATGAAATAAGAGCGCATATTATTCAATGTGATTTCATTTTGAAATGAAATTGAAAAGCTTTTATAGAAAGAGATTAACTCAAAGTTTCTTATTAAATATGCAATGTGCGCAAAAAAGAAAATTTTTTACGCTCTTAAATTATCGCATTGTCAAAAAAGTGAGCGCATTTGAAAAATGAAAATCGATATCAAACCCAAAATAAATTAAATTTTCAATAATTTAAAAATTTTAAAAAGTTATTTCTTACAATTATAACATCGCATTTATTCATAATTTTGAACTTCATTTCATTCAAAGTTTTAACTGAATGCAATTGGCAAAATCAGCGCTGAATTGAATAATTGAAATAAATTAGTTTGCGTTTGCGATGTCAAAAGGAAGCAGAACACGAAATTTTGAAAAGTCATATCAAACGTAGGCAGACTGACATTATCGCAAAGCGAGAAACCACTTCAAACTTAAAAAACGTTTCAAATTCAAGACGTTGACAAAATACGACGAAAGGGTAGAAAATTTTTGCGGCTTGAATGGGTAACCGAAAATTTTATTTTGTAGAAAAATGGCTCACTAGAGGTAAAGTAAATTCTAAACCACTGCCTAAACATTTGATGTGGACTTCGATCGTTTGACATCTGAGTCCACTCATTTTGTAGCGATATTTGCTTTGATCCACTCGAAGCTAATTGCGATTTTTGTTATTTAATTGTAGTTGAAAGAACAAAAAAGTAAAATGAAAATGTTTACCTTTTATATGTGATTTTGTGTTTATTTAAGTCTGTTAAGCGAACATTTTTAGTTTTTTTTGCGCAAAAGTAAACAATTTTATTTTAATAATTTCATAGCGAAGAGGCAAAACTTTTACTCGCCACTTTACTTGTACAACAATCGCAGAACATATCTCATTCATGAGTATATCGAG